>VNJR01011514.1:0-191391 GCA_008042585.1 Drosophila punjabiensis | reverse complement strand
CCTCCCAGCCTATGATCACCTTCCTTGGAGCATGTCTCCGGTGACCCCTTTGATACCCTACGATCGCGGGTACATCAGCAGAGTTTCAAAAGTTTTTAGTTTAAGTTATTCATGATCTTTATCTTTCGTTTTCTATTTGTTTTCATTGTAGATGTAAGTACACATAGTAAATAACAGTAACCTTATGGAATATTAAACCAGAAAGTGGAATTATCTTTAAATCTAGACTTAATTAAGACTTCAACGTAAACTGATTGGTTTAAACTGAACGTATCGCTAACCGAAAGCTTATTTAAATGAATTTTGTTTTGTTTTACGATATTTATTTTTGAAATTCGCTAATCTTCGTTTTAATTCAGAAATTCTTCAAAGTATTCATTCTTAAGGTAAAAGAACTCGGAGAGAATATAGTAGCAAATAAGTTCGGACAGAATCAAATGAAAAAATTCCATAATACGGTTTACTCTTGTTTGTGAAACTCACTCAGTTAATCCAGCGATGAAGATCGATCTCCGACGTGATTAAAGCTGAAAGCAAGACTTGGCAACAACATGCCGTTGATTAAATATAAGGATTCTGCCTTGGCCATAATTCAACTCTTTAGTCTGCACCGAGATCTCGTTCATTCTTTAAACTTAATTTACAAAATCAATTACTAACGAGTTTAAAATCTACAAAAATATTCAACTAATTCATGTTTAATTCCTGGCAAAACGTCAGATGTGCGTATAGTTTTAATTAATTCAATTCCAGATTCTTTTAATTGAGTTTAGGCTGCACAAATTTATGTCATATCTGAACGCAACAATAGAAAAATGAGGTGCGACTCAATCTCTTGGCCTGAGGCAACGTGCATAAAGCTAGGTTAAGGCGGCTCAAGGCTCGCAGGCCAAATGTTCACGAAAATCACAAAAAAAATCAACACTTGCTCCGCGCAGGGCAGCTTTTAGTGTAAATAAACGCCATCGATACGCTGCTGAACGCCCATGACTGCCAGTTGCAGCAGCGTTGGAATGTCAATCCTCCTTCAGTCGGGCTCGTGAGCCCCTCCTAAGGGAACACCATCGAGGGGTGCTCCTTAGGGCACTCTAGCTGGGCCGCAGAGGTTAGGTGGCTTTTCTGCTCTTACGCCTTCGGCCTCCTCCTTGGAGTTTAATGTGCCGTCTCTAAGCCTTCAAATGGGAAGCTTTCGCTGAGGCACACTCTCTCTAAATAAAGAAACAAATTAACCTTTCGCCCTGGGCGTATTTTAGGTTAGAACTAACCTCTCTGCCAATAAAATCACAAATTCCTTCTGGGATCGCCACTGTGCGATCGAAATGGGTATGCTGCGTCACTTTCGCGGCAGCAGGAGCGGCGATGAATGCCGTTTATTCCTCGGCAACACCGGCCGGGACTCACAGTTGCGACCTGCAGGGTACTCAGAGGTTAAATCTGGAAAAATCCCTTGCACACGCAAAAGCACTCACTTTTATAGAACACTCGAGGCACCGATCAGTGGGTTGACCACTCGGGTAACTGGGCACCGACACGCGAATCAATATTTCGCAACTTTTAGACACAATTTCTTTAACTTTTATTCAGCGAACCAAAATTTACGTTTGTATCAGCTGCCGGTTTAAAGAAAAAGAATGGTTGCCGGAACTAGGGCGGGATCACCTGTCAGAAACGTCAAAGTTACCGATGACCGGGCGATCTGGCATCCTCTTAAAGCTTCCTATCGATAACTTCTCGATATGGCAGAACTGATAAAGGTGCAATCTGGTAACCCTCGGAAGTTCATTGAACGTTGTTACCTTAATCTGTTCGATCTGGCAACAACAACGAAAAAGGTGATTTAAATCCCAAATATACTAATTGATCGGTTCAAGTCAAGGAAAAAAAAAAAAAATACTAAACCCATTTTATTCGAAATAATTCTAACTAAACCTAGTTTGGTATTTTTGCCAAAACTAATTTAAAGTAAAAGTTTTGCAGTCGCTACAAGCGCCGTTACATACGTACACGCCCTTAAAAAAAAGGAAACGAATATGAATAAGAAAAGCGAACGGAAAAAGGCCCCTCCTTACCTCTTAATTGTCTGCATTTATTTTTGGCATAATTTTTAGCCGATTTTAAGCATATTTTTAGCATAATTTTGTTTGCCTAGTTTGAGCATGTTTTTTCTTGTTTTTCTTTTTTTCTTTCTCGTTTGCCATTTATTTTTAGTCCCCTTTTAGAAGCAGCCCCTGTGCTCAGATCAACACTGCCCCCCGCGCGCACACGTTGCCCATAAAAAAATGTATGTCGCTGGGTTTATTATCTCATCCGGAGAATGTCGCTGCTTTTCGGCGTCGATGGTTGTAAAAAATTTAGCAGAAAATCTGACATTTCCGTTTTATGTTTCCGCCAAAGAGAGAAAGTCGAGCTTTAAGCGGAAAATGCAAAGAGAATCCGTCATTTAGCTGACAATGAGCGAAAGAGTGGGAGAGAGTAGCAGTGTTGCCTTTTTCTGTCAGCCTAATATTATGCTCCATAAAATTATGAATTTGCCTAGAAAATTACTTAAATAAGCAGCCGTCATAAATGTACAGCCAATATTAATATTAGATCGATAAAGCCCCATAGATAGGGAGCTATCTTATCTGATACATCCATCGGCCTGACAGAGAGTTGTGTTGAGTCAGCTGGTTGGGCACATTATATAATATAAGCTGGCAATAGCCAACAACCCCCCAGGAAAAGCCGGCAGACGCCCAGGAAAATAGTAGTAGCAGAAAATGGCAGCGAAAGAGCGAGCCGAGTCTCTCTTTTGATTTCTCTCAACTTCTGCAATATTGTATCTCTCGCGAAACGAGAGCAGGCGCGTGAAATAATCTCGGGGAGCTTGGGAGGAGAAAAGAAAATGAAATGAAACACAGGCCAGGCATTTTCCAATTGATTTTCAAGGCGGTCGAGACGCGACTTCAAAAGTTTCCTCCAACAAAAACCGAAAAAATTTAAGAAAAATTCCTTTAAATTCGCTGTACTTCGATGAACGGTGAAAATGTTTGCGAAAATGCGTGAAAAGGGCTGGGAAAGTTCCGCCAACTAAGCTGAAACGAATAAAAAAAAAAAATACTATACGATGTGTGAGTAGTGTGTGGCATCGCGCCCGGAAAACTTTGGGAAAATTCACAAGGGGTGGCCGCAAGTGGCCATGCCCGGGATGCCCGAAAGTATGTTTCAAGATGAATGGACAGGCTGACAACCTGGTCGTGGTTAATTGCTTCCATTAATAGTAATTCAATATAATCAAAGATTTTCCAACCGATCTGTGTGTGCTCCTTTGTGTGTGCCAGTGTATTTGTTGCACTCAACAGCGAGGCGATAACATTTCAAGTGCATTATGTCATTTTCCCCGTTTTGTTGTCTACCTTAAACCACCCGAGAGCCCCCACCACCCCGTCGATTTCCCATTGTGACCATGTGTGTGAGTGTTTGCCATTTCACAGCCGAGAAAATGGGAAAATGAAAAGGGACAAGGGGACGGAGGACCAGCCAGGGAGAAGGTCCTGTCAACAGGGCGCCATCTAATGCCGTAACTTTGTGTAATTAAAAAAAATAAAAATGAGCAAGGCTGTGGGTGGAAAATGTGATGGCGCTATGGATGGGGGGTGTATATATTAAGCCCCAAAGTGTGACACTCGAATGATTGGGACAGAGGAAACCTTGTTTCTGCTTATGGAATATAAGTTCTCCCATAAACATCCTAAAAATAAGTGAAACTATATGGAAAGGGGTTGCTTTATAGATAAATTGTAGTAGCAATTTTTTATCTATGGTAAAAACTGAGAATTTCGAGAAAAAACATTAGGAATAATGAACCCTTTCCTGGCAAGTTTTCCAAAACAGCTTTAATGCCAATCGAATGCCCCTTAAATGAATATTTCACGAAAAATATAGGTTTGTGTTACAGAAAAACTACAAACGTTCGGTTCCATCCTATTTAATGTGAATATTGCCTGCCATTGAGGAAAGGAAAACATTTGTTTTATGCTGCTTCATTTCCGGTCAGATTGGAATTTATTTGCTCAGCCCAAAAGTAGGCAAATGGGTCTCTCCCTCAGCCTCACACTGCTTCCTCCTCCCCCCCAGTCTAGCTTTATTTTTCCCCTGAATAAATTCTATGGTTTTTTGGCAAGAAACTTTTCTGGTGGCTCTGCTTCTAGTTTTTGCACTGCGAGAAAAGGGGTGGGAAGTGGGGCTGATGGCGGCACTGGAGTTTACGCTTGGCTAACTCTTCGATCTGGCCGGCAGTTTCCGCTTTCCGTTCGCCTATTTTGGGTGGGAATGTGAGAAGTGGTGTATGCAAAATCAATTAAAAACTCAAATATTGACCGAAGCAATTAGTAGGATTTCGGGGCACGTGGCAGAAAGATCAGTGGAACACACCCACCTTCATTGATTGGAGAATCACCATGTGCCCGGGCTGATCCCTTTATTGTGCACACTTAAAAAATATATTTTAAATGATATTTAAATATATTTAAACGACAAATAAAATATATGTAGTTCTTGTGAGTTTATTTAGAAACCTATTAATTTCTTTAGACAGGAATATATTCTCTAAAATATTTATTAATTCGAAAAAAAAAAAATATTTACCTCATGTGATGATTAATTGTTTGTTTATTTATTCAACTGCCCTTTTTTTTAAGAGTCTTGAACTAACTCAATGTTCAACTAGGCTTCTGTTGTCGTTGGTTAAGTGCTTAGTTGACTGCGACAAAACTTCAGGAACATACGTCAATGCAAATTTCAATACTATATTTAAACAATTGCATTTTTTTTTGTATAAATATAAATAATAAGTCACGTGTAATGCTGCATGATTAAGCTGACCTATTGTACCATGTACTTTGTATATGCACAAAGTTGCTTTTGTATCTCTTTTTGCATCTAGAGATCTATAGTACTTTAGGTCCTAGGAATCGTGCAGCATTCCATGTATGTACATACAAAGTAGTGAAATTTGCATTGACGTTTAATTTTGTATTTATCTAGAATAATTATCGAATCATTAATAAAGTGAATAAGATTAGTTGAACCAGATGGCATTCCTGACTTACAGGTATCGTTTTAACATGTATGTACATATATTACTCCGTGTGCATGTGGACTAGTTTTATGCTACACACTTTCAGGCTGTAATATTATTCGCAGTTTATCACATCTAGCTGTTAGGGCTTTTATTTATAAATGTTTAAAAACACTTCAGTATTTTTTTTATATATATGTATTTGAGCTAGGATGCTTTGATTAAGTAAAATCAGTAACAAAAATATCGTAATTTCCCCAGATGTATGTATTTATATTTGTTAAATTCTTAGATAGCATATTTTCTTAGCTTACTTATTTTTTTCAGTGCACTCAATTAGTTCTTGCAGTTAACTGTGGTGAATTAATCACCTCTCCTGCCCCTTTTCACTTAGCTGCGCTCTGGATACCCCGCCCCCTTGCTTAACCGCAAGTGTGACTTGCCTTTCAATTAGACACGAAAGTCTTTTTTTGGTCAATTTACGCGTTGCCAGTTACCTGGTGGCAAGTGCAAGATTATGCATGCACACGCACGCAAAGAGTGTGTGAGGGAGAAGGAAAGAAGGAAAGAGATACCCGATACCCGACTCGGGAAGCTTATGTGTGTACTTTGACCTCTTTTGCCTCTGCCGGCGTCTCTGCTAGCGTCGTGGTCAATGTCAGTGCCTGCTGACCACATATCGAATTTCCCCCTTCCCGCTTTTGAATCTTCTCCTTCGTCATTCCGTTTTCCACGACTTGTTTTTCCACACACACCGTTCTTTTGCGGCTTTTTCAATTAAAGCTTGTTGCATGCTCTCTCCCAGGCTATGCTCTCCACGCTCGCTCTCCCCAACGCTCTCCCATGTTGCGTCCGATCGCCATCTCGCGTTTGGTTTACGTGTCCGAGCCGCTCTCTCTTTGCGCTGCTTTCTTTTGTGCGCCTTTCTTGGCAGCGCAGCTTTGACGCCGACTGCATAAATCTTTCACTTCTTCGGCGGCCAAGTTTAGTTCAATTTCGAACGGCCGACGAAGCGAACGTAAAAGCTCACCTGAAAAATCAGTTAAAAAAGGGCAAGAAGAACGGTCAACTCTCCCCCGCGACCGCTCTCTGTCTCTCTTCTTCCGCCGTCGCAGTCGGTTCGATTTCTTTGCGCCTGCGCAACGGTCTTCGCTCTCTTCGCGCGCTCACCCACCTCTCTCGCTCTCGCGCTGTCGCAAAAGTGAAAATATTTGGAGAAATTTCTTGGGGGTCCAAGAAGAAGAAGAAGAAGCGGAAAAAGAAGAAGCAGCAGAAGAATTTCAGACTGGAGTTTTTTAGTGTGTCAGGAGTGGCTATCAGTAGCAGTATCGGCATCGGATCATCCGTATTATACCTTGCCTTGCCTATTGTGTCAAATTGAAAATAAATAATCTCTGCATTAATTGTCAACGAGAATCGTTTTCCGAAATCGTTTTCTGTCGAATCAGTTTTTTTCCAACCGAACGAACGACCTCGAAAACCCCGCAAGTGCAAAAGTTCCGAAAAAAATCAAAAATAAAAAAGCGAAAACCGGAGACCACAACAAACGAATTATTTGCAAGTCCCCATTTTATGTCAATGACCTAGATTCGGTGTTCCTCGGAAAAAAGAAGCGGGGAAATTCGATTCACAAATCAAGTCAGTTCAATCGAAGCGCGAGCTGCTGCAGCCTCTTCAGATCGTCTTCGTCGATTAAAGCCAATATCTTGGGCTATATGTTTGTCTGACAAGTAAGTGCAGGCCAGGCCTGGCCCACAAATATTTGAGCTGTTTCTTTTTTTCGACGTTGGGTTATGCAATTCCGTTTTTAGCTAATATTTGACCCACAGCTTAAGCCACAGTGGAGCTTCGATAGGTACAAGACAGACCTCAATGACCTAAGAAATTAAATTTACACAAATTAGTTTTTTATAATATTTACAAGGAACTTGTTTGGTTTTTTTATTAGGGATTTTATTGTATTAAAAGATAGTAGGCCAGTTATTTTACATTTACTGCCATGACCAGTTGGGAATCATAGTTGACAAGTGAAGTATTACGCTTAATCTGTATGGTTGACACCGATTTAAGCCATATTTAGGTTCGATTTAAAGAAGCCGAACTGTAGCCAATATCCATATCCAGGTTGTGTTGCCGCGAGAAAGTTTTAAAAGGCAACAAATATTTTCGAAATTTTTGTTGCTGTATATTTGTAATATTAATCATTGCATATTTACAAATAAAATTTGCACACAGACGAGACAACGACTAGCGACAACGAAAACGAAAATGAAAACGATAACGACAGCGAAAAGACGATGGAGCATAATAAATAAACATGGATCATGGCCAAGCACACACACATTAACAGATACAAAGATACTACACATCTCACATTGCAAAAAGAAAAAAAAAAAAAAAAAACACGAAAAACCAAAAACCCAAAACACGAAGTCCAAAAAAACCGAATTACCCGAAAAACCCTCCAAAAAGCCGCGTCTGTCCGATTGTTTATTTAATTTTTACATTTACAAATATCATTACACCGATTTCTGCTTTTGTGGGGTAAATATCTGTCGCTCGGACAATGTGTCATAATTGCGAACCCACGTTGACTTGACCCACATTTTTGGCTGGGAGTGGTGTGGGGAAATGGAACGAAATGAGTGGACGCATGCGCAAATGCATCGGCAGCCCGTCGAGCTGAGCTCAGCCGAAAATAATTGCCACAGTCAATAATGCCCGATACGTATCGCATATAGTATCGGTGTATCGGTTCGGTATCTGTGTTATTGGTCTCAGGAGGCGGCGACACATTTCTATTGATTACGTGCTCCGACTGTCTGAGCAATGCGACCCATCGAATTTCTTTTTCACTTTCGCAACTCTGGGTTAGATTGATTCTACTTGGCTAATGGTCCTACTCAAAATGGGTTACGGAGCCATTAAGCCAGCCACTTGGCATTCAGATCGATTGCCCATTGGACACACACACACTTTCGCGGGATGTGACGTAAAGCGAAAATTCTGGGGATGAGGTACAATCTATAGATATACATAGATAGTTCTCAAGATATACTATTTGGCGACTGTAAATAGTGCCTTCTTAAAAACGCTATAAACATGTCATTGAAAACTTTTGTTTACTTGCCAAATTTGCCTTTCTTGGCAGTTATTATTTCACAAAAATTTTTGGAAGAGTAAATAAGGCCATCATTAGCTTAACAAATCTTTCAAAGTTTCGGATTTGTCATTATCTTACTTGACTTGTGAATAGGAATATTAAGAGATTTTAAGATCAAGTAAAAGGAACAAAAATCTTCATTATACATTAACCTAAATATTTTCTGTTTACAATAAACTTTTATAATGCCTACTTGTGACACCTATCAAACCTTTTTATTACCTTCCTGAATGGCTTATCTTAACTGAACTTGAACCCGCAGAAAATCGTCATAAATCTTTTTGAATGAACCCCATATCACAGTCCTTAGTTTATGAGATAAAAAAGAGGTTTATCTTAAGGTCTCGTCGACAATAAATCTTCATCTTATAATTGCAAAGTCCAAATTGTTTTTGATTATTCAAATTAGCCGAGAAAGTGCTTTTAATTGCACAGGAGGCGGACTGCGGACCAAAAGAATGCTTTAATTGGGCCCGTAGACATTTGGTCTTAGCTCATGTGATAAAAGCCTAAAAATAAGACGACAAGATGTTGTGTATATTATAATTGTGAATTATTTAATATCTAGTGAGC
Source organism: Drosophila punjabiensis (assembly GCA_008042585.1). NCBI lineage: Eukaryota > Metazoa > Arthropoda > Insecta > Diptera > Drosophilidae > Drosophila > Drosophila punjabiensis. Next base: position 182,596 of record VNJR01011514.1, on the reverse strand, counting down.
GTGAGCGCGTGAGGGCGCGAGCGGGACGGAGGCTTAACTCGACTCAGCTGAGCTTTTAAATTGGGTAGCTAATCTGCTGACTACCTCCGAATGGGGGCCTTTCAGGTGAGGGGCCGGTCAGGGGGAGCAGGAGCCAGCAGCCCCCATTATACACAGTTAAATTTAACTTTTATGCTGTAAACTGCGAAAGCGCTTTTGTTTGTTAATCAAGCCACACAAATTATGGGCAGTAGTGGGCAGTAGCAGGCAGGCAGGAGGGAGACAGATCCGAGATTCGAGATCCATTCTATCCACAACCCCCTACAGATTTATTCAATTACACACAAAGCATAGATAGCTTACGATAACTACAAGAGCAGACATAGTCGCCAGCTGGAAAAACGACATGGCGACATGGCGACATCCCGACGACATCACAACATCAGCATCAGCATCAGCAGCAGCAGCAGTAACAGCAGCAGCAACCCACCAACGGCGGACGGCAATTCCGGAGCCTCCACTCAAAGGTTCAATAGAATAGAGGGCACAGACCCATTATGGGCACTCACAAACACCACACAACACAACACACTCAGACACACATGGCACCATATGTATAACCACAGCATCCGCCGTAGAGCTCTCGGGCTCTACGGGTTTACATAATGAGAGGCCTTCCATTGTTGAAAAGTGAAAATGCATATTTGAACTTTCGTTTGTGTTCGAACTTCGGAGCGAAAGATACCCCGATTCGACCGAAATGAAACGAGCTTCCACATTGCCAAAACAAACAGGTTGACATCGTATTCACATCAGAATCGCACAGATATATCTTGCCTTCAGTTATATATATCTATACTGCCTGTAATGTCTGCATGCGGAAGTATGTTATGCACTGCTGTGTGTCGCGTATACATGTTTATGTGTCGAGGCCCTGAGTGCTAAAGACTCGTAATCCGAAAGCAACAAGCTCCAAATGAGGAAACGGCAGGGCCCGAAGAGAGGAGACAGTGTAGAAAAGCGCAAAGAAGAAACGCGCTTAAAGACAGGTCTTCCAGCCATGGGAAAAAGTGTGGCAGTCGATGTGGTCGAAACGAGATATACTCTAGAAGGGCAAATTATAGGTTGGCAACTGCAAATTTTTGAACGATTTAAGGCGCCATTTTATTAAACGTTGAAGAAATATTCCACTTTTGCACGTTACAAAGTAACTAAGCAAATTAGCTGCTATTATTCAAACAGATTGAAAGGGCTTGCTAATTCTTTGTTTACAAATGGTTAGGAGCTTTAACATTCAAGTCAATTTATAGTCACTACTTGCCTTATTAATTTACAATTCAAATTTTAAAGATTCCTAACAAATATCTTGAAAGGCTTTGAAGGGTTCTAAATATATATTCTTTATTTAATAAAATATATGCTATTTAAGACTATGGAAGAAATATAAACTTACAGTTTAAACAAATTATTCTCAATTACCAAGTCATTGTCTTAGCCTCCTAACCCTTGCCGGCTCTAGGGTATATGTAAAATTGGTAAAGCGGTCGCTTCCAAATGTCCGGCAGGGCAAGGCAAGGCAAGGCGACTTGGCCAGTTGTCGAATGCTGATGACGATGACGAAGACGAAGACGATAATGATAATGATAATGATAATGAAGCCGATGATGACGAGGTTGAGGTTGCCGCTGATGATGATGATGAGTTTGATGATGATAATGCGGCACGATTATAGGAAATGGGTCAGACAATACACAGGCAGCGGCCAGCAGAGCCACTGCTGGTGTGTAACTACCTTGTCAAGGCAGGTTGAATGTTGAATGTTGAATGCTGAATGTTTACCGTTTAACAGCATTTCGGTCTTCATGTTTGGTTAACACGCTCCTCCGAAAAGCCGAGAAGAGGCGTGGCTTCAATGATGGTTCGATGTCGGTTCATTTGCCTCTTGAAGCTGGCGCGCGCAAATTTTTCGTTGCAGTAGGAAACCAGGAAAAAGAGTAAACCAAAGAGAGACCGACAGATAGAGAGAGAGAGAGAGAGAGAGAGAGAGAAAGAGAGAGAGAAGAAGAGAGATAGAATGAGGGACAAGGATGGGTTGAGAAAAAGTTGTTTTTCAAGAAATTTCACTTTAGAATGAAGAGGGAACAACAACCAGTAAACGAAGTTGGCCAGGTCTTCATTGATAAATTTACAGTTACGTGATGAGGCCGCTCTGATTGCCGCTGCGTCTCGAGAGTTGTTTAAACTTTAATTATATAGAGTCAGTCGGCCCCAACTAGTTCAGCGGATATAGCCCAGCGATTTGATAACATCGCCTCACACACACACACTGAATGCCGAAAAGTGCCAAATTTCTTAACACGCCGAGCATGGAAATCTTATTTAGCCAAGTCACTAAAAGAAACCCTCGAACCCCGAATGCAAATGACCAAAAAAAGCAAAACGCGGTAGATTTTTGTACAAACTAAAAAATTGAAAACGAAAGTTTGACAAAAAAAAAGATCAAAATAAACAACAACAAATTTTAAATACATGCAAACGGGTGGTGGAAAAAAATATTGCGGAATTTAGATATTAAAAAAAGCAGAAAAAAACCAAAGACCTACAAGAGATTCGAAAAATAAAAGTGAAAGTCATGGGCAGCAGTTTGAACTCCCAAAAATTTGTCTTAGAGACACCACGACACGATCATCATCATTATTATTATGATTATATTTGTCATCATGATGATCGCCTGGGCTTGACGTCACACCCATAAGTATATCGCATCTACCAATCAATCTAGCCAAGATATTACTCACACACACTTCGACATTTCCTGGTTACGATCAATATTTGACCAACAATCAATTTGAAATTCAATTAGCATTCGCATTCGGTGAATTACAGATGAGATATATGGGTAGCTGCTAACTGATGCAAGGGTTCGAAGTTTAAGCCCAGACCCTTTCCCCCAAACGGGCACTTGAGTCTTTATTTTGCGGAGGAACAAATACGATTTATTGTTTATCTGACATTTTTCCTTTTAGCCAGCCCTGTTGTTTCACTTGTTACCAACGCTTGTTGACAAATTCATTAGGGTTCTTTACAACCCTACACAGAGCCAGGAAACTATGTACGTCTATCGACGCGTTTGTTTGTACTGGCTAAGTGCGCTCTCTAACCTCCTGCCCGCGAAGGTTAACTAGCGATTATGATTCCGATTGAGCAATATATATATAGAATTTCCTAGATGCCAATTAAACACTCGCATTCTAGCACCTATGTATCTCTGCTGCCACCTCGATCAATTAGCCATCGGCGCACAATAATCTCCTTCTGACGATCGTTTTTGGGAGCTTGTGCGCTTGTGCAGTTACGAAGGGCACTAAAACTTTGGACCTGCGGAGATTTATGACGTGTGAGACCCTCTTAAGTGGCACTTGATCATGCGGGTCGCCATATAGCGCTGGAAATCTCTCGGCTCAGCGCAGCTCAGCTCGGCTCATGTAAAAATCGTTTAATATAGAATGAAGTGTTCCCAGGCGGATAGTGAGCATTCGCCAACTGTCACTGCTATCGACAGTATCGTCTCCCCGGCGTGTCTCGTACCAAGTATCTATTGCGTTCTCGGGTCTTCAGTTCTCGCCACTCGGTTCTCATTTCTCTATCTCGGTTTGCAGTTCTCAGCACTCGCCTTGTAAGCCGATTAAGGCATTAGACTGCCTTTGCATATTTAGCTCTATTGTGCGTTAAATTCGATTGCGGCCGGTCGAAAACTATTTGCAAGACTCATGTGTGTGGTGTTCTTTGCATATATTTCATATCCTTCGACGTCATTTGCATATCCTTTTCCGTGATGGCCGATTGCCAAAGCTGTTAGACGTCATAGCTCGGATTTGGGTTGCCACTCAGCTGTGGCTCAGAAAGGGTTGCTAATTTTAGACACCGGTCCCAAGGATAAATGACGTTTTGATAGATAGATGGATGGATGGACGGATAGATTGCGATTGGGATTGGGATTGGGATTGGGTGGAAGGATATATATTGAATGGATAAACGTATTTTGATTTGGGTTTAGTGGTATAATTAAGCTTGACAGAATTGCGTTGTCCTCGGCTAATTGAGGTCTGTTTTTTTTTGGAGAAGTTGGTAATAGGAAGTGATGTGGGTTTACCAAAAGGATACAAGTGCAAGTGAAAAATAATTAAATAATTAAAATAGAGAAACCTTCAGTTAGCAAGTTTTAACTTCATTCCAAATCTGTATTTATTTTATTATTTTAAGAGTTGTTTCTTGGTTTCCAGTACAATTTGCCCAGAATTAATTCATAGAGACAGTTGAATAATAAAATTCTGTGAATTTAAGTGCTTAAATAATACAAACAAGCTATAAACAAACTCAAAACTGTTTAGTAAAAACGTATGAATTGCCTTCTAATTGCCGCTTTTAAATTCACAACTTTCAAGAACTTTCAACGATGCTAATTATTGTTTTGTGTATTTGCATTACAGTTCAGCAGAGCACTAAAGCTTGGAAGTTGTCGTAAATCGGTCACGTTCAACACCCCCACCCAACCCACAGGATACACCTGAGGACGACTCACACTCTCCTGCTGAACTCTTTTTGTACAAAAAAAAAAAAAAACAAAACAAAATAAATCAACAAAACAACCTGAAAAGCCAAGGCAACCTCCAGGACAAGCGCGACTCATGGAAACATGGATAAACGCTCAGCGGCGACAGATCGACTTTCAGCTAGCAATTCCACATAAGTTTATATGAACAATTCATACGCTTCCAACTAGAGCAAGCACTTCCAAACAAAAACCAAAAGTAAATATTCAATATTAAGGACGAAGAACAGAAGGAGAGAAGGATAACTCGAGCGCACACTGCAAATGAAAGAAAGAACTGCTTCCTAGCCTAAAACTTAAGAAGGATAAATACGACACTCACACTCACACACACACGCGAAACACACAAACACAAACTTAACCAGCGAGGACCGGCAGAGCAACAAACAATCGAACATGTCAAACGCGGTCGCCAACAAAGCGGAAACGGAAGCAGCCACAAACAGCAGCCTCAAACAGTCGCCCCCTCAGCCCGCAAACAGTCACGATGCCGCAAAGCTACTCAACGGCAGTTTGGCCCGAACCAACGGCTTAACCCATGCCGCCAGCGCCAGCGCATCAGCCTCAACGTCAGCCAGCAACAACGCCTCCTCCGGCTACAACGGTTCGAGTGCGGCAGGATCGGGCTCCGTTTCCGGTTCCGGCGGCGCCAACTCATCCTTAGCCTCATCCTCGGCCGCGGCCGTCTCGAGTCTCCTGTCCGCGGTGACACCCTCGACGGCCCTGCCCCTGCCGCCCAGCAGCAATGGCCTCCAGTTGCCGTACGAACGCTTTCGGGCGGAAGACACCAGCTATGTGCCCATCGCCCAGTTTTACGCGGGACGCAGCGTTTTCATCACAGGCGGCACTGGCTTCATGGGAAAGGTGAGTTATAACTTCAATGAGTTCTTAAGAAAGCCCATCAGGAAATCTCACAAAAAAAACTCCGAAATTTCTTTGTTGACATTTAATGTCCTTTTATTAACCTTTAAAAAAGACCGCTTTATCTAGAATCAGAAATACCATTTACAGATTTTTTGCTAATATTGTTGGCAAAAAAATAATCGAGAAAAGATAACCTTAACCCTTTATTCCCTCGTTTTATCCTTTTTTTTCAATCGAAAATTCTCGCTCGCAACTTTTATTGCATACTTTTGCGGGCTGCCGGCCAAGCTTCTTGCATTCACGTCACGCATACGCCGCGTGTGTTTATTGGCTCCAAATTGAACTATTGAACCCCTTGGCCTGGCTCGATTGAGAGAACTTGAAGCGTTTCCAGTCATAAAATATGCACACAAATATTTGTGTGTGTGTGTGTTGGCGATAAACAAAACAACAAAACAACAAGTCTCGCGGCAATGGAGTGATTGCTGGATGGGTGGTTGGTTGGTTGGCTTGGAGGAGGAGGAGGAGGTTTCCCCCGCTTTCCACTGAATTTTTGATGCACTGTGTGCGAGCGAGCTGCTTATGAGCGATGTGCGTGTATGCTTGACTTGGTTTGGTTTGGTTTGCTTTTTTCTAAGCCGAAATGCTTGAGTTGAGTCGCGTTGAGCTGGGCTGCACCAGACGATGTTGACTCATCGTCGCCTGCCATGCGAATACTTCATAATAATGCTACATATATGTATGTATGGTATGGTATGTATATATGTGTGTATATGGCACGAGTATTGTGGCTGCGTTTATGCATTTGGCTTTTGGTTGCTCGTTCTCCCACTCCGAGTTCCACTTAATTGTTCCCCAAGTAATGGGGGCAAGCACTCGTTCCCCTGCTCCAAATACATCCTCCGGCTGTTGTGCCAATTTTCGTTCGGGCCATTGTTAAACATATATAGGAACACAGGAAGAAAATAACTTAAATATATACCGACTTTTTTTCATATACAAAACAGCTTTAAAAGAGAGAATTCTTAGCAATATTTTGTTGTGTAGTTTTTGGTTTAATTTAAAGTCACAGAATATATAAAAAATATTAAACAAATTTCTCTTTTGAATATAATTTTTAATATACTTTTTTAAATGTTATTTCCCCCAATTGTTCTCTGTGCATATTGCATGTCGGTGGCTCCTGACTGCGTCATTATGACATGAAATCGCAGTGGCGCCGCCCAGACTCTGAGCCTCGCAGTACTACTGTGTGTTATTCATCGATTTTGTGCGCCTGGCACGCCCACTGCCTACGGTCGTACGCCCTTTCGCCCACAATACTGTTCACCCTTTCCAAAATGCCAACCAGTTAACCACCCACAGACCGCCCACCACCGACCACCACCTACCCCCTTTTTGTCTGCTGTGGGCCGTTGTCGTTTAATTCCGCTACAATTCTCACATCGTTTTCGGGGCGTGTCCCTACCCCTCAATATAGTATAGAACTGAAGTCAGATCAAGACTAACCGCAGACACCATCGAAGTGGGTCAAGTGTGTCCTTGCGTCCCTGTGGGTGTAACAATAATCGTTTATTTGGTTAATGGCCATATCCCATGATTGAGTCACTAATTACAATTCGATTTGCAGGTGCTGGTGGAGAAGTTGCTGCGCTCCTGTCCGGACATAAGGAATATATATCTACTGATACGACCGAAACGCGGTCAAGAAGTGTCGGCACGTCTCACGGAACTACTGAATGCACCAGTGAGTAGAAATATATTTTATAAATATATACAAAATATATATTAATATTATTATTTTTTAGCTCTTCGAATCACTGCGCCAGGAGAAGCCCAAGGAGCTCAGCAAAGTCATACCCATTTCGGGCGACATAACTTCCGAGGAACTGGGCATTTCAGAGAAAGATCAGGTGAGATTTTTCTCTATTATATATTTTGGGTTCATATTTAACAAAGTGATGTTTGCTATTTTACAGAATCTACTGTGTCGCAATGTTTCCGTTGTCTTTCATTCGGCTGCCACTGTGAAATTCGATGAGAAGCTCAAACTGTCTGTCACAATCAATATGCTGGGCACGAAACGTCTCGTCGAGCTCTGCCATCGCATGCTGTCACTGGACGTAAGCTTTGGCTATATAGAGTATAAAGCTGATCCAAGAAAGTAACCAAAATGTACATATTATAGGCACTAATCCATGTATCCACTGCCTATTGCAATTGCGATAGAACCGATGTGTCCGAGGTTATTTATGCACCGCCCTACAATCCCGACGATATCATCTCACTAATCAACTGGCTTCCGGAGGATATACTCGATCAGGTAAGCTCTTGAATTTGATTTGAAATTATATATTTTAATAATTAATGAATTTATATTTACAGCTGACACCGCGCCTGATTGGCAAGCGTCCCAATACGTACACATTTACAAAAGCCTTAGCGGAGCATATGTTACTTAAGGAGGCTGGTAATCTGCCCGTTGCCATTGTGAGGCCATCGATTGGTAAGTCATATCTATCTATAATCACCATAAACAAACTCATTGAGATTCTGTAAATATTCCAAACACTCGAGCCTCTAATTTTGTTTGCAATTGTGTCTCGTTTGAACTGCGACATTTGCTTAATTCTATGGTTAATCAAGTACACCTTGGTTAGAGCTTAGTTCAAACAATGATTATTAACAAGATTTCAAGTGGTTTCTCTAGAAGCTTAATTACTTCAAATACAACTAATTGTTGTCTTAAAACATTTGGGCAAATTTATAATAAAGTAAAATCTTTTAAAAAATATATATTGAATCATTTTTAATTATTAATTCCACAGTGACTGCCAGTCTGAATGAGCCGTTCGCCGGATGGGTGGACAACTTCAATGGGCCAACGGGCCTGGTCTCGGCGCTGGCCAAGGGCATGTTCCGCACAATGATGTGCGAGAAGAACTATGTGGCCGATATGGTACCTGTCGATATTGTGATTAACCTGATGATTGCCGCCGCCTGGCGCACAGCGACCCGCAAGTCCAACAACCTACTCATCTACAATTGTTGCACCGGCCAGCGCAATCCCATCATCTGGTCGGAGTTTGTCAAACACGCCATGTGCAGTGTGCGCAAGCATCCCCTGGGTGAGAAATGTGCCCCTTTTCCCCCTAAACAAAAAATGCCCAAAAAGCGGTGTCAATTGCCTCGCCCTGTCTGAGACCTTAATAATTACCCGGAATTATATTGTATATTATTTTCCCAGAGGGCTGCCTGTGGTATCCGACTGGCGACCTGCGCATGAACCGCCCCATGAACACGCTGAATTGTATAGTCAAACACTTCCTACCGGCCTACATTCTGGACGGAGTGGCAAGGATCATGGGCAAGAAGCCATTGTAAGTTTCACTTGTGTAATTGCTATCCCCAGAGCTTTTGATGGAATTTGTTGTCTGTGTTTTTTAGCGTTGTCAACGTACAAAATAAAATTGCCAAAGCTGTGGAATGCTTAGAGTACTTCGCCACACGCCAATGGCGCTTCAAGGACGACAATGTCCACGCCCTGCTGAACACGCTGAGTCCCAAGGATCGCGAGATCTTTGTTTTCGATGTGCGTCACATCAACTGGGACAACTATGTGGAACGCTATGTGCTGGGCTTCAGGGAGTTCCTGTTCAAGCAGCGGCCCGAATCGCTGCCGGCCAGCAGAAAACGCATGCTCAGGTGAGGAATTTATACTTCATATCCTAGAAGGAAATGTAGGATAAAAATAGGGAAAATATCGAAAAATAAGTATACAATTCTAGGAATATTATTTATAAATATTTTAGGATTATCTTGAAAGAAAGGTACTTATGTATAAAAGGGATAATTGGGTGGAAAAGAGCAGACTCAAGAAAAAAATTTAAACAATAAGATGCGTATAACTTAAGCCAATTTTCTGCTAGGGCGAAGTACGATATCTCTCCCGCTTATACCGATTTTGCACCTTAAAAATATCAGAGAAAATGCTCAAAAATGTGTGAGTTCAGGCAGAACCAAGAATAATGTTTACAGACAGACAGATCTAGAAAGCAGATCTAAAAATATAATACAACTTTTGCCGCGGAAGTAAGCAAGAGGAGCTGCTGGCTTTGAGCGCTCTCTTCTCTGTTCGGTTTTTCTTCCAAATTTCAAGAGAGAAAATCCTATGGTGTTACACATCTTTTATTGTATTTTCTTTTTATTAAACCCAATTGATTTTAATACTAAAAACAAAACCCACTTCCTTTTCACTCCACAGGCTCTACTATCTGCATCAGCTGACCAAACTGGTGGCGGTGCTGCTCACCTGGCGTTTCCTTATGTCGCGCTCCAAGCGCCTGAACGACTTGTGGAGCGCCTTCCTGGAGAACGCACTGAAGATGGCGCGCTTGATACCCTTTTTGTAATTAGCCGGACGAGAACGAGGTGGCGACCGATGTGGAAGCTGAGACACGTATATATATATATTATATATATATATATGTTTATTCGCTGCGATCTGGCAGGATCTGCGATGTTCACCATCATCTTCTTTGCGATTTCTAAATGCCCGTAACGTGGCGACACATTTTAGAGGTTTTTAGCAAATAGTTATATTCATATTTTTATGTTACAAATTGAGTAAACAAACAGCAGAACCCACAAAAAAAATAAGGGAAAGAAAACGAAACATCAAAAACCCATAGCAATCACTACGAGAAAGAACATCGTGCTAGATGGCAGATTCAAATATTACGAGTGGTAAACTCAAATGGGGTAACTATTAAATGGCATTGGCACACACACACAAAACACACACCCAATCACACACACACACATCACCCATTTAACTTATTCAGGTGCAATGATATAGGTCGGGAATTAAAGGCCTCTGGTGTCGGTTGTAGTCTCCACTTGTCTCTCTCACTCTCTCTCCTTCTGCGAGATTGTAAAATTTTGTGAAATATTTAAAGCGCAGAAGAAACCCAAAGTAGATAAAGATGTGATTTCCACCTTTTTGCATAGAGTTGAAGAAGTGTGAGGAGTGAATTTATGGTCGGGGATTCAGCGGTAATGAATAAAGCAATTTGCATGATTTGGTACATCCAAAAAAACTATACAAAAACCACACAAATATGACAAACAACAATGGCGATTAATTGATGAAAACGATTAGTAAAGAGAATAAATGAAATTAAATGAAATGGCTTGTTATTGCTTTAAAAATTACATAAACGTAACGTAAACTATGCTAATTAATTAATATTAATTATAAATATTATTACGTAACGAGCGAACATTGCATATAAATAATACGACAAGACAAAAACCAACATTATTTATAATTGAATGTAGTTTTAACATTTTTACATTTACAATTAAGTTTTCAATTTATATAAAAACCAAGCAGAAGGAGCGGAATTATATACGACAGGAGACAAAATTCAGATATACAAAATTCAATTTATGTATATGTATATGACAAACAAAAAAAAAAAAGCGAAACAAAAGCAAAAACTACACAAAAAAATCCATAATAATGATAATAAATTAATGAAAACAAAAAAATTATATTTATATATAAACATCAGAAACATAATTTCTTAGCATTTGCAGCCTAAAAAAAACTAAATCTAAGCGTAGCCAGAAAAGAGTTTCCAAAAAATAATAAACTATGAAACAAGTTTTTTGAGACAAACGCAATTAGAGAAACATGATTATGAAAATTTATATTTAAATGCGATAAATTATAGACACAAAACGAAAATAAAAAAAAAAAAAACAGACACACACAGAAGAAACCAAGACACATATAGTAAGAACATTCCATCCAGTCAGTAGGAAATCGGGTCATCAACCAACTCTTCCTCCACTTTGGACTTTTGCTTCCCGTCTCGTTTGATCGATATGGGCCAGGTTATATATTGGCCGGGTCGGGTTTCGGCCAGGATAGTTCGTTCTCGGGTTCGTTTTCGTGCAATTATTGAATATCTTATGTTATGCCTAGAATTTATTATGTTTTATTTCTAAATCGATTTGTAAATTGCAGTGCATCAATAAAATACACTTCCAAAATAATAATACAAAATATACAAAAGCGTTCTTCTTATTATTTTCCTAAATAACAAAGTTCAATTAGCCTCTAGACAAAACAACAAAATAAAAACTATCTCAAAATAATATATTTCGAAGCAAAGCGAGAAGCGGAAGCTAAAACTAAACAAAAGAAAAAAACAAAAACCAATTGTAAGCTATATAAAAGTTTTAGTTCTTATTGGTCCTGACAAGAAATTTGAAATTTAGTAATGAAATGAATGAAAATGAATTGAAGAGGAAAACAGGAAAATAATTCAATCTAAAAAAAAAAAAAATCTTAATAAAAGAAATTATAAAGAAAACGGTATGGAAAAGTGATTTTCATTTCAGGTAAAGGTGGGTAAAATATGCTGAATACTTATAATTTTCCCCACAAATTAAAACACATTCAATTTTGTTTTTGTACACATGAATTTTCGTTTTTATTATTTCTCTCAGTTTCTCAGTTTTTTGTCGATTCGCATTTCCAGCGCTTACACGCTACCAACTTTAAAATTGTTCTCCACTTCACATTTTCCCAAATATATATGTTATTTAGATATATTTATACTTCTTTTTTTCGATTTTGCTTTGTAAGATGTGCTTATGTTTAGATAATTCAAAACCCGTCCTCGACTCACTGAAGGGGGGTAGGAAAAGCGAGGAGAATGTGAAAATTGTTGGGGGAAAGCCTTTGGCTGAAAGCTGAGAGCAGAGAAGTGAAGTGTGAGGGGGTAAGTACGAGCGTGGGTAAGTTTTAGTTAAACGTTTCTTAGCCGGTATTTGTTTATAGCTTAGGTCGAGTTGGAAATTATACAATGTGAGTGTGTCGCCGCCATTATTCTCATTTTCAGCAAGTTATGACAGATATTTGGGTTACCCTCGAGTGTGGTTTCTCTTCTAAATGGACTTTGTTCTGCGGTTGTCGGTTGGTAGTTTGCCTAGTTGCTTATGCTGTATGTTATTATATATAACTTGCCACCACCGATCCATCACTCAATTAATCCAGCTTACAAAATGTTGTTCTAGTCTTTGCGTTTCTGTTTCTTGTTTATTATTTAGTTTTTGTTTTTTGTTTCCATTACCTTTTTTTTAAATGTAACAAAATAATTTACGATTTTAAATGAAAACCATTAATTTTTGTTTTACTTTATTAATATATTTTATAGCTAGAGCTAAGTTTAAGCCTGTTTGCATGCACTAAACTTGCATTTCTATCGACGATTTGTTTTTATTTTTCTCGCTTTTTTTTGGGAATTTTTTTTGTAGTATATAAAAATACCATTTATTGTGTGATCTTTATACCTAATTAATTTCTTAAATTTGTCTTTTTATATATATATTTGTATGTATATATAGTTTATGTTTCCTTTTCTAAATTTCGTTGCGAATTTTTATTGTTGAGAAATGAAGTGTGTTCACCAAGCTACTGATATTGGCCTGCGAAATCCTCCAAATCGAAATCGTTTAAGCCGTCATCGTCAACAGTGATCTAAATGCCATGACCTGGTTCTGAGCATCAAAAAAACATTCAGTTCCCCTATTAGAAAACAAACTGTTAAAGAATTGAACTACATTTGTAAATTAATCTCCGATTTATATTTAAAAGTTGAACTATCACTGTAAATGAAGTATAAACGCCTCGAACTTTTAGCAACAAGGAGTTTAGAAGACTGGAACCCTAAGGATTCGTAAACTTAACAAACCCGAGAGGATCTGAGTCGGAAGACGGATTCCTTTCTCAAACCAGAAACCCAAAGATCTTGTAACTGAACCAGTGCCAACAATTAATCAACAACGATCTGCGGATATATGCATATGTAACTCTTCTCTTTCAGGTTCTGGGCTTTAGGTACACAAGGTAATGTCTTCTCAGGGTACAAAAATGTCTGTGTGTGTGTGTGGGATCGTATGTGTGTCTGCTTTGTTTTATACATATGCATGTATTAAGGACAATCGATCTCCACTATCCGCTATGCTGAAAAGGATCTCCTAGAGATGTCTGTATGTGTGTGTGAATGCATTTACTTGAGATGCCTCGGCACAACCATAATAGATACACATACAACAAAAAAAATACGGTCAAGTTATCGACTCGATTAAGTACTATGTGTAAGCCGCGGATGCTGGGATATACATATATTCAAATATATATATGTTTATACACGTTTTGAGCATTCGATTCTGAGCATACAGTTGGTAGATTTATTATAATTTTCTCCCAATTGATTTTTATTTAATCTGCTTTAGTTTTGTACATTTTTTGTTTGGTTTACGGTTTTTCTGTGTGCCAAAACTTCTTGTAAAATACAAGTAAGAGTGGCTATTCAGATATCCAATCATTTTTAGAGGTTTATATTGCAGATCCCTCAAAATGAAGCCTAAAAGTATGCTCTGATTAATTGTAACTAAAGCATACCTTTAGTCACCTTTGAACAGAGATTTAAAATCACTCGAATTAAAATAATTTATATAAGAAGTCGTATGAAATGAAGCCTAAGAGTACACAGCAAATAATTTTAAATATATCACTGCATACTTTTAAGCTGAGATAAAAAAACACTCGAATTTTCTTAGACCTTCCATGCTTCGAAAATATTCGTTCCTTTAAATAAAAACCCTAGAAACGAGAGCACATCTGAATATATATATTAGTGAATATACATGTAATTTACACGCTTTTCGTTATTCCGCGGATTCAGCATTTTAAATTAACGTTTCGGTTTAGTCGTACATACATATTGGATATATAAGTTGATTATAATAATGTTTATATACGAGAATATGTTTGCGTGTATATAGATGTATGCGCATATAACAGTAGAATTGTACATAAAGCAAAACATAGACGTAACTTTATCGTTATCCTTCCTATATATATGTTTCAGTATCATTATCTAAATATGTATATATTTTTCATATTTTTTCCATTTTTTTTTCTTCCGATTTGCTGTTTTAAACACACACTCAATTTTTTTTGCTTAGGCCTAGTTATACTCGTACATATACATAAATTACCTCAGTGTAATCAAATTTTACTGCTTGTATAATTTATTTATTTCGTTTTTCTGCTCGGTTAAATATATAATGTTGTCGCCTCACTTGTATATCGTTAATATATCTTTATAAAAATTATATAATTTAAAGCTTGTTTGTTACGTTCCAACTAAATGTACAAAATTTCGAATTCCAATTCTCTGATCAACACCTGAAAAAAGACCATTAATGATGATGAACAAATACAGGGCCAGAGCCAGGGCCAGGGCTGTGTGCTGAAAGTATATATGTATATATATATTTTTTTTACAACATTTTTGAGCAACTCAAATCGAGCTGAACGTTGTTCCATTAATGCTAAATTTCTGTTTTTCAAACATACAACTGAATTTTCATAAAAATCACCCTGTAAATTGTAGTTTCTCTTCTACCGCCTGACTCGCTACTGGATTTTATTTCGCTTAGGACTAGTTAAATACATACAATATACGTAATTTCGCTATGACGGAAGCTTCTTATTTACACTATATGTTTTTCTTTTTATTCATTTCGCTCGGAGTAAACAATAAGAGAATTGAGAACCCTAAATTAAAAGATATCCTATGTTAAAAACGTGTGTCCGCATTGGTGTCTGTTTTGGCATATCCTTCCCTCTGACTACATTTGTGGTTTTATTGTGAGCTTCGAATGACACGTTAAACTACTTTGAGTTGGCATCTTGGTTCCCGGTTATGGACTGAGTATTAAAAATAAGCTAACGTATGACACATCGTTTGTTTGTTGTTGTTTTTTTTTTTGTTTTTTACTTTAGGAATATTGTTTGGCATTTCAGTCATCAGCTTAAAACGTTAACTAAAGGTAACTAAACAAGTCAAAGGAAACTAAAGTAGTTCAACTTAATTAACCGTACGTACGTGTAAAACTTAGTTACAATTTATATATACAACCTCTCGCAAAAATGTATGTCTTATCGCGTTTTCATTTTGTTTTTGCAAAACTAATGTCTGGTAAAAATCTAAACTATGTATTCCAACTAAGTTTAAGTGTTACTTTGCATTTGTCTCGCAAGTCCACGCAATACAAATTGATGTTTAAATTACAATACAATTTTCATTTTGGTTTTTCTTGTGAAGTTCTCACTCGGTTTTTGTTTCAACCATATTCTTGGCTTCCTCTCTTTAAGATTCAAGAATAAATATATAAATATATATTTAATGCGCTGATGAGGCGCAAACCAATGGTGATTGCCCCCCAAAAACAAGACTAACTCCTGGGCGATGCAGAGTGTGCACTTTGAGAAAAAATGCTGTCATCAATCGGGAATATAATTCAAAACTCAGGAGTATGAATTATTTGTTGAAATTATTAAGAACTAGTTTTAAAGTTGATAAATTTAAGATAGAAGTAGATTAAGCTGATTTTTTTGAGTAATATTTTCAGGTTCTTTTATCTTATAAAAAAACCTGAATTAAGGGACGTTTAAAAATTGATTTTAAAAATCTTAAAAAAATGTTTTTCTGAAAAAGAGAAGTATTTTGTGTCTAATTTCTTTGTTGTTTAAGCAACAAATATGAAAGATGAAGATTTCTGAATACAAGATTTTAAAAATCTTAGAAATTCAGAAAAATCTTAAAAGAAAAAAAAAAAAACAAATATTCCTGATCCTTGAATTATAATCCCAATATGTCTCGATATCAACTTTTTCTTGTGCTTTTAACAACTGATTTCGGAATGATTGTTGTTGTCCTTGTACCGCTCCGCATAACCCTGAATAGTGAACGGTGAGTCCGCACCGCCCGTCGTCGATCCCGTCGAGATGTCGCCGTTCATCACGGTTCCACCTCCATTGGCCACCACGCCCCCGTTGGTGACCTTGGCCTCCGTTTCGTTCTTCACCTGAACGTTGGCATACGACTGCTTGGCACTCCCGTTGGGCAGGCTCTTGGACAGCGTCGAGGGATCCAACGTGATGCCGTCCAGTTGAGAGGCAAAGGATAGCGGCGGCTGGATCGTGGTTGGCGTGGGCTGTGGCGTGTCCAGGCTGATCAGCTTGGCATCTTCGCCGGAGGCCAGCGGAGGAATATCCTTGCTACTACCGGCCGCCGGTTGTTCCGTCTTGGCGTTGGGCAGAATGAAGGACGTCTCCCAGCAATCGCCGCTGGTGGGAGCCGGGTTCTCCACCGGCCGGGGATGTGGGGCAGCTGGCGAGGTAATCGCCGGCGGAGTGCAGGAGCTCATCTGCTGGCGCTGCGACTCGGGTATGTAGCCAGAGCCGCTGGCCATGGATGGGTTGGTGTGGCCACCCGGTGGCAGGGGCACCAGATAGTCCGGCACCGCCAGGCAGAACTCCTCGCCGTTGGGCGGCCGGATGACAGTGTCATCCCTTTCGGAGGCCGTCGGTCCCAGGATATTGGGCAGAGGAGCGTTCATGATGCTCGGATCCTGGGTGCAGGCGGTCAGGTGCTCCAGCAGGCTAATGAAGGTGGGCCGGTCCTCGGGCGTGGGATTCCAGCAGTCGGCCATCACCTTGTATATGGAGACGGGGCACTCGGTGGGGGATCCTAATCTTCCGCCGCGCACCACCAGCTCCATCACCTGGGTATTGTGCTGGCCGGGATATGGCGAACGGCCCAGACTGAAGACCTCCCACAGGAGTATGCCAAAGGACCAGACATCGGTCTTGGACGTAAAGATGCCGTCGAGGAAGGCTTCCGGTGGCATCCACTTGATGGGCAACATGGCCTTGCCGCCCTTGCGGTAGTAGTCCGATCTGTAGATGTCCCGGGACATGCCAAAGTCCGCAATCTTCACCACTCGGCCGGGACCCTTGCTGCTCAGCAGACAGTTCCTGGCGGCTATGTCGCGATGTATGAATCGCTTGCTCTCCATGTAGCGACATCCCTTGGCCACGTCCAGGGCACAGAAGAGCAGATCCTTCATGGTCAGCAGCGAAGGACGTTCCGGGGTGTTTCTGTTCTCGCGCAGGAACTTCTGCAGATCTCCGCCAGCTAGCAGTTCCAGAACTATATAGTACGGCTGACGATCGAAGCAGACGCCGATCAAGTGCACCATATTTGGGTGATTGAACTTGGCCATGATGGCGGCCTCCTTCAGGA
The DNA here is from genome assembly GCA_008042585.1 of Drosophila punjabiensis. Lineage (NCBI taxonomy): Eukaryota > Metazoa > Arthropoda > Insecta > Diptera > Drosophilidae > Drosophila > Drosophila punjabiensis. The sequence continues at coordinate 164,968 of VNJR01011514.1, read as the reverse complement.
AGTCCTCCTCCTTTTCTCTCTTAGGATCCTCGCGTAGAGTCTTCACAGCCACGCCCATTTCCACAGCATCACCATCGCGATGGCGATATAAGGCCATGTAGACCTCACCAAAGGCGCCTTTGCCCAGGGCACTAAAGGGGAGAACGAAGATAAATAAAAGGATTCTATGGGATAGATGAGAGACACTCACTTGACCAACTGGAGACTGTCGCGTGCCACTTGGGGTAAACTGTTGACATCTATGTGGCCATTGAGAATGCCATCGCAGCCATAGTTGGGATTGAAGTTGTTAAGATTGGAGTCATCGATGTTGTTACGCAAGCGAGTAAGTTGAAGATCCTGTTCCACCAGCATCTTGTGGCGCTTCTTGGATTGCTTCTTCCTTTGATAGCGGTTGTCTGCGGAAAAAGAAGATTATGTTGATTCGAATTTGTAATAAAAATAACCATTATATATCTCATACATCTCGATATACTTCATTAAAGTCTACTCACACAACATAAAGATCAGCGCCCCTATGCAGATGAAGAGGACGCACAGGGAGATCATCAGGATGGAGACCAGGTACTGGAAGGATGACTTGCCAGCCTCCTCGCGTATCTCGCAGGCGGTGTGGTTATCCCTCTTCAGGATCCAGCCATCCGGACAGATGCAGCGCACCTTGGATCGGAACTCGTCCAAAGCCACGCACCTGTAGTCGCAGCCACAGCCCTCGATGGCTGGAATAATGATGATGGCACCCGAACCACTGCTGGCGGCCGCATGGACATCGCTAATCTCACGGAGACTGCGGGTGGGACTGATAAAGGAGCTGCCTCCCTCGCCATTGGATTCCGTGAGGTAGACATCTCCTCCGGCATAGCCTCCGCCTCCTCCTCCCGTGTTACAGCCACCGCCGCCGCCGCCAAATCCACCTTGACCATGTCGGTGCACAGAGGTTCCATTGTCTGCCAGCTCAACGTAGCACGAGTGGCCGCCACGACCTCCCTGGAGCAGGGCAGCTCCGTAGGTGGGACTCAGAGCTTGATCCTCCTTGGCTCTCCATCCACCGCCGGGTCCAGCTGTCTTTTTGTTCAGCGGTTCCCCATTGATCTGGCCACTCTCTGGCGCCTGCAAGGGTTTCACCTTCTGGCCATGCTGGAAGTCCTCGTCTATGTACTGACCAATGCCCAATCCTCCGCCGCCGCCAGCCACAAGGAGAGGTACTGCCTCATTCTTGGCTTGATTCAGCAGGAAGACATACGATCCACCGCCTCCGCCACCGGCACCATTTTCGATATAGATATTCTTAACCATATCCTGCTTGGAACGGAAGCTGTATTGGGCCAGATCCAGATCGTGATCGGTGCCACAGCCAGCTTCCTTAAGGACACCCATGGACTTAATGCAGGCATTCTCGCCCTGCTGTCCCACCAGGAAGTAGAGTTCCTCATGCTTGTGGAGCTCCAGAATGGCCACAGCCACCGAACCTCGCGAGCTGCCAACGCCGCCGGAACCCAGTCCTCCGCTGGCGCCCTTAGCAATGATCCTGAATGTAAGTAATATGCGTTATAAGTATTACTAGATAGAAGGATGTAGAAGAAGTTAACTCACGTGTAGTGACCCTCATTGGGCACCTTCCACTTCTGCATGCCCTTGTAGCTGCTTTGGTCCTCCACCACATGGACTTCTCGCAGGACATGTGTTTTGTTCTGCTCCTTGTAGGCAGCCTCGCACTGAGCCTGCGTGGGTCCTATCATGCCTCTTGTGTCGCAGCTGGTTAGCTCAAGATCTGGTTAAGAAATAGTTTATTTGTAAGTACACCATGTCGTATGCGTAATGTAACCATAATACTTACAGTTTGTATATTCAAAGTCTTTGTACGTAGGACTCTTTAGATTCTGCCGTACATCCCAATAGTTATAGCCACCTAGATGATCCTCCGGTATATTTAGGCCAAAGCATTCGGGACTCAGCGAGAAGTCATCCACAGCCACATCCGAATAGATTCTCATGCCCATGCGAGCTTCGAATTGTAGATAGTATCTGAAAAATACAAAATATTAATATATATTCTAATAAAATATTTAACTACAAAACTCACTTGGACGTTATATTGGGCAGAACGTACTCGGCCCTCAGCCAGTCGCTGCCCTGGTTTTTGGTGCTCCACCACAGTGTGGTTGTAATGTTCTCCTTCTCCTTCATCTCCACCACAGAAAGATTGATGCTGCCCGGATTCTTGCCGAATTGATGGATGAAGAACCTCACCACACAGGAGTTACGGTAGGGAGAGTCCGGATTTCCATGGACCGAGGGCGGTGGATTGAAGGTCTTGCTCACCATGACGGCATTGCTGGCGAACCCAATGTTCGAGTTCTTCTCGGAGTTGTTCTGGTGCTGGTTCATGTTGACCAGCATGTAGTAGCCACTGGTGTTGTTCAGGAGATGCTGCATGGTGTGATCGCCATCTGGTCCAGTGTCGTGAGTGGGCGAGGAGCCCGTGTGCCTGGACCAGGTGAGTATTGTCTTGCCAGAGTCCCGCCAGCCGCACCAGTCCTCCTCAAAGTCACAGCGACCGCCATAGGGGATTTTGTCTAAAAGAAAGAAATATTTAATTGTTAAGATTTTCTATACTTTTGCAGAAAAAACTATATATTTTTACTTACCACATGATTGCTGCTCATCCTCGGCTTCGTCACAATCCTTGGTAATGTCGCAAATGCGCGGCAGATGGATGCAAACGGGCACCTTGTTGGAGGTGCACTTGACCTGCGAGGTGCTGCATTTCTCCGATTTTGTGCCCTCGGGGAAGCAGTTCACCATGCGCAGATTATCCAGAGCCACATGACCCTTCTGTCCCGGCCTGAGATCGGGAACGATCTCAAAGACAATTCGGAAATCCCGGGATACACGACCCAGCCGATACACCTTCCTTGTCCACTGACGCACATTGTCGCCCTGGATCTCCGCCGGCACCCAGCTGCTCTCCTGGGTGTGCAGCGGCTCCACCACCACCCTGGACAGACCATGGCTCATGTCGCTCTGATGCATATACACCTCCAGGTAGCACTTCTCCATGGTGGTGCTAAACTCCGGCGAGGTGAGATTCAGAGGCCGTGAGTTCGGCTGGACGCGGGCATACAGGAAGTGTCCAGTGGCATCGTCAATGCTATCGGCCACGGGTCCTGGCAACAGTCCAGTGAGGTTCCTCTTGGCCAGCTCCGTGCCACTGATCACCTGGAAGCCATCGGGATACTCAACCCAGGTCCAGCTGCAGGGTGACTCGAAGTTACACTTAACGCCCAGCTCGTACTCGTATTCCGACGAGGGTGTGGCATCCGTGTGAGGAGCGTAGGTGTTCTAAGGAAGATTATAGGAAATATTATTAACAGGAAACTAAATAGATATATTTTTGTAGATATTTTATAAACTTAAAACCAAACTCACCGCATTGGGAGACGTATCCCTTATCCTGTCCTTGATCTCCTGCAAAGGATCCGCTGAGGCCGAAGCGCCCTGGGCGTCACCCTCGAAGTTGCCGTGCGTCACTCCGCCGGCAGGCTCATCCGCCTGGTTGAGCCTTGTCTTCAGCTTATAAAGCTCGCTGATGGAATTCTTGCGCGGATACATTCGCTTCGGGTTGTCATCGACGCCGTAAAGTGGCGGAAACCTGGTGGAATAGGCTCCTCCTAGGGGACCCGCTGTCATGGCGGCCATGCCGCTGGGCTGCCTCAGCTGCTCGCCATAGCGGTCCGCCGAGCCAATGCCCTGTCCCAGGCCATCGATCCGCCCGATGGAGGAGGTAGCCGAGTAGGAGGGATAACCGGCACTGCTGCCGGAGATGCCACCGCCAGGACCACCGACCGAGGGATTCATCAGCTCCTTGCGCAGCGATTCGATGCCACGGCGTCCGTTGCTTCCACTAGGACGTGGCAGCAGACCCGGCGCCAGCTTGGCCAACCGCCGCTTGTTATCTCTGCGTGAACCTGGCGATCCTGCCACCTCATAGTCCTCGTACTGAGTAACCACCGGCGACGTGGGCTGTGGCAGCGGCAGCGGCTGTTCATGGAGCCTGCCGTTGCGCAACTGCTTGCCCGTGGAACCGGAGGAGGAGGCGGAAGAGGAGCCACCTGGCCAACTGTTGGTGAAGCTGGCATGCTGGGACATCGGCAGCGAGCTGAACGTGTGGTTCATGATCAGCGGCCGCTGGGCCAGCGTTGGATTGTAATCCGCCAGCATCAGGGCCAGCAGCAACCACTGCACCAGCTGCATCCTGGAGAAGCCGCCTGCCAAAACACCACTCGAATATGGTCCTTCTGTGTGTGGTATCTCCTTGAAAGTGTCCTTCTTTCGAATATATATTTATGTGTCTGTGTGTGGGTTATATTTGTGGCTTCTTAACTCCTGGCTAAAAGGGGCGACCACTCGGCGCGTTTAAAATTCTTCAAGTGCAGGCAGCTCATTGCTAAAGCTATCACCCGCAGGTGAGTGTGTTTCCCTTTCCAACGAACCAAGGCTGTCAATTAAATCTGCAACAAAAAACATTAAATTGCAAGTTAGAACGCATTACTATTTTGTAAATTAATTACTAATGTCAGCGCCCACAGTTTTCCTTTGCTGATTAATTATCATTTCCGTTAAAATCAGCAAAAGGGAAACTGTATACACGCCAAGTTATAATTAATAGTCCGTATTGACGTTTGACTTTTGAAAGGGAGATAATGTTCAGCCCACGTAATGACATTTCAAAATGCACGGGCTTAGGTCTAGGTATATATGACGGTTTTAGCCCACACAAAACAGGGCAACATGCGTTTCGATTCAAAGGACTGCCAAAGGATGCCATCACCGAATCAATGAGAGCGCCATTCACTTTGTGAAGTGTGCCCCAGGGCCCGAAATTGCAATAAGTCTGCAGCAGCAGCAGCAGAAGCAGCAGCAGCAGCATCAGCCTTTATTAGAGAACGTGTTTCCTTTCGGCAGAATGAAGGAATTTACCTTCAGGCCGGGCCAAGAAAATCGATGCTAGTCCTCCGATTACCTGACATTTGCCAAAAGGCACAAGATGCTAGCTGCCGATTGCGCTTTTCAATTATAAGCTTTGGAATTCGACTGTCCTGGCAAATGGAAGACCAAAATTGGTTTGCGTTACTTGGAAATTCGTAATTACAATTTTTGATGGGTTTTTGTTATTATTCAAATTGCGGGATTCCATGTGAAGTTTATATCATTATTATTGTGTGTTGCAAAAGCACAATACTTTGATTGTTTTCCAACTAAAAGAGAGGAATTTCATTCAAATGGTTGAAGATGTAACGAGTACTCATTCTGCTGAATAAATTTATATAAATTGGTAACATTATTTTGACACTACTTAATAAAATAATTAAGTTCTCTATTACTTACAATTTTTAGCTTAAAACCTTCCCTTTTTTAACCAATTGGTTCCTTCAATTTATTTCCAATTAAACCATAAATTTAAGGTCATTCGAATTTGAGCAATTTGAGTAATTGCAAGTCAAAGTGCAAACTCATTCACTGAAAAATGAATAGTGAATGGCAGTGATTCCTGGAAAATACAATTTCCATTGCATTGATGTTACAGTGAAAATGGGACCCAACCTTCCTTTCTGCGAATCGCTGAAACTCCAAAGAGAAAATCGCACTTGATTTTAGATTTAAATGGAAAAGAAATCTAATTTATTTGTACAACGCAAATCAAGACATTTTCTGGGAACAGGAATATTATCTCATTTAAATAAAACCAAATACTGTGTTTCCAGAACTAAAGTAAGTACAAGTCTGACATAAAAAGTACATAAAAATCGTTTCAATTTGCTGCCTTATCGAATTCCAAGTAATATCCATAAAATCCATACGAATATTTACTTATCGAATATGTATATGGCTTTGCAGATTGATTTAAAGATTTGAATATATTTATACATTTCAATGGCCCGATTTTATGCATATATATCATGTTCGTCCAAATGGATTTCTTCATAATTATTTGGCCTTTTGGACGAATCTATTTCTCGTGTATAGACACAGGCACATTTTCTTCTACTCGAAGGGGCGTCGTACAATTTCACTTTTAACATTTTTCTTTTGCACACACACACTAGCACATGCAGATACATATCACACACACACTCTGGCAATTCCTCGCATTCTCTTTTCGGGATTTGTTTCGCTTTGCCGAATGCGAAGTGCATTTATTTTATTTGATTTAGCAGAACACAAACATTTTTCTTCTTTTTCTTGTGGATACTAGACTTTGGAAATAGATAGAGGTGGATGGGTAGGTGAGACAGAGATAGGTAGTGAGCGAGAGCGGGGTTAGAAAAGGATGTTTTGCCTTTCGCTTTTTTGTATTTTCTATTATTTCGGCACCTCTTCCCTACGCGCAAAAAAAAGTAAGAGAAGAGAACGTAACAAAAACAACAAAAACGGGGAAAATATATTCGGAAAAAGTAGGGAAATTTTCAATCAAAAAAATATAAAGTCGAAAACTCTCTCTCTACGCGAAGCTGCGTGTGTGCCTGTGTGTGTGTCAAACTTCATAGTACGCAAAGTGTGCTATACAAAATGGCTGTCGCGAAAACAACAACAAAGCGGAATTGTAAATATACACACACACACAGAATAACACACGCCTCGTAAAAGAGAAAAGCGAAACTGAAGGAAACCAGCGAGAACTTGACAACTTCCACTGCTTCTTCCCCGTCACTCGCTCGACTCTCACAGCGAGTGCAGAACGGAAACGCAACTGAAGCCGAAAGTCCTGCGAGTGACGGCGAGGTGCGGCGGGAAAGCGGGAAAAGCATCGAGCTGGGAAAGCGGTAAGCCAACTAGCTGAAAACTACACATGCATGCAAAGTGCCACCCTTCCTTTGCCGCGGTAAAAAAAAAAACGGAGCCCCTCCGGCAGCAGGAAGCGAACTCGAGCTGAGGCAAAAGTTCAAGACACGGACAAGTGCCAGAAGTTCCAAGGATTACCGGGCGAAGCGAAGTCCTCTCGAAAAGTTTATATTGTCGCGGGTTTTTCAATGTGGAGAATAATTAGTGAGACAGCAGGTGGAAATTAATGGAAATATGTTATTTATAAATTTACAATTTCTTTGAGACTTGACAAAATTTATTAGAATTTCTTTTCTCCTTATTCATCTCATTTTAAAATTAATTTAAATCTTTAGGGATTTCTTCTAGAGTTGTAGAGGGTTCAACTAAGTACTAATTATAGATTTCGATAAGCTTTAGGTTTCCAAAATTCTTAATGATAAAAAATTGTCTTATTTGATAGAAATCTAAAATCTGGGTAATGTCTATCAATTTTTAGATATTTACGAATATAAAGGAATACAAATAAAAAATGTACTTATCATATCACCAGTGACTTGTACAAATTTTAAAATTAAGAGTTAATTTTTTTTATAAAGATCTTTGATGAAATATTTCATAATAAATTAAAACCAAAGCAATCAGTGTATTTAGTTTTGGGAAATGAAAATATAATGAAAATTTAATTAATATTAAAGTAGTCACTGAATTATATATATCTTAAATATGTACAAATATAAAAAATATATATATTTAAAATATACAAAATTTGATCTTTCTATATTTATTATTAATTTTTATAAAATAGAAAGGTAGTTCAAAAGATTTTTAAAATAATAAAGAATTAAAAAAGTTTACAACTTTTGCGAGTATTTATTAACTGCAAGTATTTTAAACAGATATAAAATAAAATTAGGCTTTCTTAAATCGCAACAGAGTTTTTACAAAACAACAAAATTCAGAAAGTATTTCTGAAAGTTAAAATAATAATAAATTGATCAATTAATAAATCATTTTTAGTTAATAAAACTTAGTACACACTCAGAAAACCAGTAACTCTAGACAGTTCAGTCTAGCCTTATTGAGAATTCGAGTCAAGAAGCCTAGGGTAATAACTGACAGTATATTAAATAAAACGTACTGCTTAGAAAGATATTCCTTTTTATATGAATTACGATTTCTATACCTAAAAAGGAACATTCAGGTAATCCTCAACTGATAATTCTACCATAAAATAATTCCTGGAGTTTTCTGGTTATTTTATTTAATAAATTTGAAAGGATAGTCAATAGAAAATAGAAAACAGGACTAGGCACATGTGGACAGTGGAGTAGCTAGTATCCGTATTTTGCAGATACACACACAACAGCGGTGTCGGTGGCAGCAACAACAACAACAACAACAGCAGCAAGAGCGAGTGGAGGCTGCGTCAACGTCGCAAATATTGCGCTGCCCTCTGTCTCCCTTTCGGGACAAGGATTTGGCAGGATGCGAAACGCAGCTTTGGTTTCGTTGACTGCGCAGGATACACACACATACACTCACACAAGAACACGTACAGAGACACACACACGTACACTCTGGCACTGTGCGCTACTAATGGCGCAGACAAATTGTTTTGCGTATCTCACAGATACATAGCAGCCGAGGCGCACAAAAGATACTACACACAAAAACACACCACACACACACACACGCACAAAGTAACGAAATTTTTCCTGCAGCTCAACAAATTTTTCATTGGATTTTTCAATATTTTCGCTAAGGATTTTGCTTGTTTTTCAAATACTTTCTCTGGGAATATATAATGGGCTTTACCATGGAGAACTCCATTTCTTATATTTTTTTCGGGGTACTGTCACTGGAAATTTCCAAAAGCTGCTGATGCCACACAAAAGATGTATCGGATTTATATTCCTTGGTTGCTTTTTTCGCCACTTTCTAGTTAGTATTCAGAACTTTTCCTATTGGTTATCATTCGTTTTTCTTGTTTAATTTGCTTGGCCGTTGGTTTTGTTGTAACATTTTCTCAGTTTCTGAGAAAAGCACTTCTTCTATTTTCTTCTTTTTTTTTGTGGATATTTTCTGTTGTTTTTGTAGGGGCCCGTCTATCCGCGTATCTGTGGGATACTTGCGCGCACGACGCTCGGCAAACGAAGACTGAAATGTGGGGAAATTTCGCAGAGTCGCAGATGCCCGGTTAGCATCGGGTCCCAGCTTCATTACATCGGCATCGGCATCTCGCCTAAACGAATATCCTGCGCTGAAATCGAGCCGCAGGAAGCCCGAAGCACACACACGCACACACAGAGAGCGAGAGATACACGGATACAGCTAGGAAATTTCTCAGTCACTCACTCACTCGCTGGATTTTGGCTCGCACAGCGAAAAGCTGTTGCTGTTTTTCCTGCGATTGCGATTGAAAACGCGAAAATGCAGGAGGGGGCGGCCCCGACCAGCAGCAGTGGCGCGCCCTGGCGGTCGGCGTAAGCTGGGAAATTAATGCAAACTGCTGGAAATTGAATTTAGCTACATCAGCCACTGCAGTGGCAAGGCAGGAGTATTATCTGCGGCCAGCGAGAGCGGGACGGGCCCTGGGGGGGGGGGTCCTGCACTGCACTCGGAATAAAAGTCACCTTGAAGTCCAAGGAGATCCAACGGACGCTGAAGCAGGAGTGGGTTTTAATTTCTCAAGATTTATTTGTGCATTTTATTGCCATAAATTGGAAAACATTTGCTTAACGTGATATACATAGGGCAAGCTGTTTAAATTGTATATATTTATGAAGTATATAAACATAAATATGTATTATTATAAATGTTAATAATAAATAGGATTCAAATAAGTATATTAGAATTATAAAAAATAAATTGAAATATAATATAAAAAGTTTTAAATTAAGTTCTAATTTTATAAATGAATGAAACTATTCAGGAAAATCCTGAAAATGCTCGATATAAGTTTTTAAATTTTATCACAATTAATTTACGGATGTTCAGAAATACCTTTCTCAAACAATTGATTGACAAAAGAACCAGTTGTTCACACTGTTTTTATGCACACAATATCTTTGTTTTTGTATTCACTTTTTGTATAAATTAGTTACAGTTTTAGAGACTTGTTTAATTAGTTACAAGTATCTAAAATTGTAACTAATTTAAACCTTACATCTTATTACCTTATTTACTATAAAAATAACAGCACCTGTAGTGCCTCCAAAGTTATCTGTTTAATTTCAGAATGCTTTAAACTTGAATTTCTCAAAAGTCAAAGATAATTTCTCTTAGTGCCCAGGTCCCTAGTGCTCGCTTGTGCGTCAGCCTCAGACCGAGCTGCGTTTCCTTTTTCAATTTGCAGCACAGCACAGTATAAGGCCCCCTCTCCGCGCATCCTGTCGCATCCTGCCATAGACCCTCCCCGTTTGTAATATCACCTAATCAGCGCCACGGATGCGACACAAATGCATTTATCTAGGTCCTATCTCATGAACCCAAGACTGTGACGATGCTCTAGGATACTGGTATAAGCCGTGTGCTTTCACCGGACACTTTGGTTTTGTGTTTAGCCATCATTTACAAAAGCCAAGTCTTAGCGGGAAGTGCAATTGTGGCCCAACAGGTGCTGTGGTCATGGAAACAAAGCCAGATTTGCCTTGAAAAACAGGCAGCTGTTTTTTCTAACGAAGTTAGCATTATTATCAGCATTTATATAATTGGAATAGTAATAGCTGAATGATAAGTTTGTGACTTAAATTAAATGAAGTTATAAATTTTGAAATAAATAAAGTTTTCGATCTAGTAAGAAATTTTAACTAGACGAGAACTGCCTTGTTTGTACCTTACGCTTGTTTTGCCAAGTAACATTTTTTACTTCATTTTAATTTAATTTAATTTAAAATGAGCAGAATATTAAATCATTTACCAGTTCGAAACATCTGTTTCTCAGAAAAAGACACGCCTTGGTGTATTTACAACACCCAATTTCCCTTGACAAAATTAGCTGATCATCCTAAATCAACAAATATTATTTATATATTTTGCATTCGGCATCGTACAGCATCAACTAATGACGACAACAAACGGAAATGGGCGACACAGACGTGGCGACAACTAAGCGAAAATTAATATAGAGTCAAGCAGATGAAAGTACATGTGCAGATATATACGTATAGGACTATATCTGTAGAACACGCCAATATATACTATATTTGTATATATAGTTAAAAGTGTCGGCGGCAGCTGCAGAAAGTCGGAAAAGAGATCTACAGATCGGGAGATCGAAAGAGCGAAAAGAGAGGGAGAGGCGACGTCAAAGACCGATCACAAGGAAACCTCGACATCCACTTTATTTATAAAAATATTATTTCCATCTCGCGGTGCTTTCTCTATTTTGCACCAGTAAACGCGACCGTAAAATGTTTAGAGATGCGCAAATTGCGAACTGCTCCCAAAATGGCACATAAAAGATTCAAATGCAGTCTACGCATCCAGCAGATGCACTTTTTGTTGGCCGCTGAAAATATTTATAGATTTTCTCCGCGGGAAACTCACTCAGTTTTTCGATGGGGCGGGAAGTGTGTGTGCCCGGCACGTGTCGTTGCGGTTGACGAAAGAGTTTATCCCACTATTTATATATCACCGAGTCTTCAATTATATTCACTTAAATCCGCGCACACGAGCCAGTCTCAGTGTATGCCACAGATGCGTTTTGGCTTCGAGTATCTCGTGGATATATATCTGTCTTTCTGTTGCGACATCCGCTGCGCGACTGAGCCCTGCGACCGTCCAACGACCACTGACAAGAGCCGCAGGGGAATCGCCGCAGCCAGCCGAGATCGGCCAGAAGTTAAAGATTGCTGGCTGCGGAGGCGTCGTCCGTAGAAGACGAACATCTCCGCATCCCGAGGCCATCCCAGTCCATCTCATTTCATCTCATTTTCTGCACTCAGAGAAATAAGTTATGGGTTGTATATATCTTGGGCTAATCTAATTTTTTTTATATTGTATTTATTATTAGTTTTCATTTATTATTTTAATTCCCTTTTTATTTTTACTTATATAAATATTACTATTATTTAATTGTTTTTTGTTTTTGGAATCCCCATAAATACTAACTTTACCAAAAATCATTATTTAACTGAAATATCTAAATAATTTAAATTTATAGTACACTTTTTCTTTGCGTTATTCCTTTACACATTATATTTATGTCTTATAATTTCCTTTTATTTTTCCTTATTTATATATTAATCAATTAATTTGTGTTATATTCTTTATATCTTGGCTTAATATAATTTTGATATATATTATTTTATATTATTTTTCTGCTTTCTATTTTTTGAATCCCCATATTTTCGAACTATACCAAAAATCATTCTTTAACTGATAGATTTAAATATTTTGTAATTATAGTAAACATTTTCTTTGCATTATGTCTAAAAATTCCTTATATTTTTCCTCATTTATATTTTAAATAATTAATTTGTGTTATAAATTTTCTCCCAGTGCATCTACTGATTCGTTTTTCTCACGGCAACCGCATCCTTGTGTTCGTGTTTGTTTATTTGTTTTCGTCGCGACGTGTCAAGTGGGTAATGCAATTGAAATTGACTTGTGCGTTGTGCCCACCGTTCACGTTTCGGCCTATCGCAGCGGGACGGTGGCGTCAGGACTAAGGATTGCTGCTGACCCCTGACCTCTAGACGCTGGTTCCTATCATCCTTGCATCCTGGCTACCTGCTGACCGCTTGAGTTGTGCCTTCCGATCAGACAAAAAATTTATGTGCATGTCTGGCTGGCTCGTTGCAAGGCAAAAGATATTTTTAGCAGGCATTGCGACAGTTTCTCCTGCTTGGGACTCTTTTCGCTTGGGGAGCTGCGAAAGTAATTAATGATTGTGGGGCTTCGAAGGGGAAATCTGAGGGGAATCGAGGCGAAAAACGGAAGTTGCCAGATCACAGTGGAGCTTGTGGCAAAGTAAACAAAGTAATTCAATGGAAATGAGTCTTGAGAACAAGTTTAATATCTTTTTTAGAAATATTATGTTTTCTCTTTATAATTGTCTGAATAAAACAATATATTTCCTGTTATTTCAGTTAGTATTAATAGTTTGTGACAAATCATTTTATAATTTTTTTGCTTCTGGGAATTTCCCCTCGACCTGCCACTGTTCCTTCTCTCGCCTGTGTGGTCGCTGTGATTTGTTTCAAGTGTTTTTCGGCTGCCGAGCGTTGCCACCGCTCGCCAATTGGTTTGTTTTGAAAAAGCCTTGAAAAGGCGACAAGTGAAACTGAAACCCTGGCCAGGGGTCGGTCCAGACTAGTGCCGAAAGCACTTCAGTGTGTCAACTGTCAAATTACAACTGCCAACTGTCAATTGTACGGAGTTAGCTGTCAAAGTCTGGGCTTGGGCCTTTGTTTACGTTTTGGGCGGCGCCTGCGCCTTGGCGGCATAAACACAGTTTGATGCAAACAAGTGGCTGTGGGCCACGTTGTCCTGCCATGGCGGAGTCCTGGTGGCTCGGGGACCACCAGCCACCAGCGGATCGATTGGCGTGGGACATGCGCAGGAGCTGCGAAAGGACTCGCGAGGACTCCTACTCAGATGTAGACACAATTATTTCGGTCAGAACGCTCCTGTGCCTTGTGCAAAACGGTTCAAGCTCTTCATCCAGTCCAGCGCTTTTGCTTTCAGTGTGTGTACAGCGTGTGCGAGTGTGTGTGCGAGTGAGTAGTGTGTGTGTTGGTAGTTGGCCAAAAGTCCTCGAGTAGAGAAAAATCAAATTATCGGCCATTAGCTTCAGCACAACTGCACCTTGTTATAATTTTGCCAAAAGCGAGAAGTATAACCCTCGAGAACAGTGAAAATTATCGCTTTTCATTATTCGCGCGCGCTGCTTTTGTGTGAGTGAAAGGACGAGTGTGCTTGAGTGTCGCTTCTGTTGCCTTGGTTGCTTTCCACACTCACACAGCATTTTCTGCTTACACACAGACACACACATCTCAGGAGCACCAAACACACACATCGTTGCCGTCACCGACTCTTCTGGTGGAAAAGTGAAAGTAACCCGGAAATCGGACAACTCCGTGTATATATATATATATATATTTCGCACAACTTGGCAGGGAAAAAGTTAGTGGCTAAAACCCTGAACAATTTCCTCCACGCCTCAATAACGAAATTCAATCATCAAATTTTTGCTCCATCCCCCTCGATTTGCTCCTTTTTTCTTCCTCCGATTTATGCGTGGCACATACAACAATTTTCGTAGTCCTTTCTTCCTTGCTCTCAGTTATTCTGTTTTTTTTTTAAGGCACACACTTATACACAGCACAATTTTGGTATTCACCCACAACCACTACCCCTTTTAACCTTCAATTTCTGGCATGCTGTAAATTGTAATAAAACAAGAGAGAGAGACTCACCTTTGTAAATACTTTTTGGATTGTGCGAATTTTTTATACGATTTTTTCCCTACTTTGCTCAAATATTTATTTTCTTGGAAATGCAGTCGAAATGATTTAATATTAAGACCGCAAACGGATTTCAACCAAATCCGTTGCAAAACAAACAAACTCTGTATGTGTAAAGTAAAGAAAATATAAAAGAGAATATCTGAGGGAGTGGGACCAGAGACAGAAATCACATTGCAACAGGTAAGTGGCAAGTGGGTGAGTTATAATCACATATAGTACATATATTTGATCGATAAGTGCAGGTAAAAGTCCTTTTCATTCTTCGGGCACTTTGCTAGTACATATTGTGTGTGCAAGTTTTCCCCCCATTTTTACGTGCATGCTCCTCTGAAACCATCTGTTCGCCTGCAGCCACGCCCACCTTGATCCTTGGTGCTCTTGTTATTGTTGTTGTTGTTGCTGACAGGACCTTGCTGGCTGGCATTTGAGGTTGCCTCTTTACCTTTTGCCTTTATGGTAATTGTAATTTAGTTGCCAGTCGTCCGCCATGTTCAAGGACAGTCACGGAGGCTGGCATATAGGACGAGAATCCGGCGGGCGGGGGGAAAGGCGAGGGCAAGCGCAGACGCGTGTCCTGGGTGAGGCCAAAGGTGGAAGTGAATTACAATTTAATTACCAGCAGGTTTCAAAGGCTCAGGCGCTGGGCTTTGCGCTAAACCCCAAATGGGATGGATAATAAAGAAATTATTTTTAGAAGTTTTCAATTACAAGAGAAGAGCTAAGTCTTTAAGTCGTCCCCAGAAAATACTTCCAAGTACACTCTTTATGAGTAATCTTCAGCTGAATGGCAGTAATTGGGTGCTTTCCATCAGATTTGGATAATAAACAAATATTTTTTCTTTATTTATAAGAAATTATTTTTTGAAATTCTTTAAAATTAAATCGTTACTTGTAAAATTGTAACAAAATTGCATGGTGAACTATCTTAACAAATATAATACTAAAATTATGCCTCCTTTTCCCAAATATTTCCCAATTTTATTATAAATATTGTGAAGCATTTTTATAAATCCTTTTATAAAAGTTTACTCTCTTAAAAATTCCCTTTTTGAATAATAATGTCCAAAAAAAGTTTTTAATAAATTAAATAGAGTTTAAAGTAAAGATAAATTTTAAAAATACTTAATCCACTTGATAATCTCAAGCTAGCTGAGATTGCAAGTTTGTTTTTCCTTTCCAGGATTACTTTGATTAATTAGAATCTGTGTGTAATTTGCAGTAAACCCAAATGCCCGAGGCATTGATTCTACCCGGCATGGCTGACGCTGAGCCGGACCTCTCCACGTTCGAGAATAAGACGGGCCTGGCGGAGGATATGAAGTTCCTGGCCTCCATGCCCGAGCTCTGTGACGTAACCTTCCTGGTGGGCGACACCCGTGAACCCGTCTGCGCCGTCAAGGTTTGTACTCAAATTCCAGTACATGATATTTTGCACGGTGTACATGATGATGCTGCTGTGTCCTGTCCGAGGCTGGGCATCGGAATCAGGTCACTGCGTAATCGCCACTCTGTGCCTCTGAATAATGTAGCCCGCTTTGTGTGAGAAACTCCCCGTGGAATGCGTGCGTCTTTGAATAACTGAACAGTTTAGTCACTGCAGAGGCTATAAAATATGACAGAAAGGAGTCATGAAATGGGTGTAATTTTATCATTAATATAGAAAATATAAAAGGATTTTAAATGCTATAAATAAATACAACAAAGAATATAGATTGAAGTCAATAAATGTAGATTAAATCCTTTAAACTTAGATATATATGTATTTTTATGCCTTAAAATCCTTGATGTATTACTAATTAAATTCCCTTTCCCTCAGGCTGTGCTGGCATCCCGTTCCAGGGTCTTCGCCAAGATGCTCTATGCGGCTCCATCGCCGCAGAGGAAAAGGGAGACCTCGACGAAGGAGAATAAGCTGCGCCTCTTCCTGAAACGCTCCTCGGAACCGCTGCTCAATCTGCAGAATGCCGCCCAACAGGTTCGAATTCGCATGCCTTGATACTCTCTCTCCCTTCACAAGTGTGCTCCGTATTCATCCATAATCGATTACCCATGGGGGTGTAACCATTCCATTTCATCTCAAGCCATGCCCATGCCCATCTCCACATTCCAGTTCGATGTGTGTGGAGGGGAGTGGCGTGGGTGCCGGTGTGTGATTTTGCATTTTGCCGTGTGTGTCTCTGCATCATTGGGGCTATTTTTGTAACCACCTTTTCAGTTACCTTCATTCCGCATTGTTATCCTCCTTGTTTCTGTGTGTGGGTGTGTGTGTACAGCCAGCGAAAAATCCTTTTAACTGATATCAATGTTCTCGTGCATTCTCTGTTGTGACAACCACCATTCCTCATCAAAAACTCGTCCTCGAACTCGTTATCCCGCAACCCATATCCGTAATCATAGAGAACCGGTTTCACCCAACAATTAGCTCCGATACCCGAGGTAACCAAGCATCAAATCAAATCAAAAAACAAAATACAAAATCAAATACTGTCGCTGTAAACGTGTGTGGGTGTCGTAATTGATTGAAGCCCCTTTGAGATGTCCTTGCAGACAAAAACAATGTTGATTCTCTGCCTGATTTTTACTATTACACTTTCCGATAGAGTATTTCCAAAGAAATTCTTGAGTTAATTTAATTCGATTTCCGTTTAATTTCTTCCTAAATCTGCAAGGACATTTACAACTTCGGCCTTTCGAAGCTAGCTTCCTCTGCCTATTAAATCTATAAATATATATAATTGGTTAGATGTAGCTGTCTATGTTGAATGTGCGTCTAATCAAGCGTCTAATCTTTGACCTAAGGATGAGTTCTCTAGAATGGTTTGAGTGTCATCAAAATGGACTAGTGCTCTTTCCTTTGAATGACTTCTAGCTACCACTCCTTCTAAATCTATGCCTAGTTCTTGTATGCTTAAATACTTCTCCTTCTTCCTGTTTAGAATCCTTGTTGGTGGGCAGTAATCTAACCACAAATACTATCTGTCTTTCAACTATATACTATATCTATACCAAGCCTTTGTGAATGAGCTACTTTGGGTTGCCTGACCTTCACCAATATTGGAATGTCTATGAAAATTATAGTCCTTGCACCGCTTAGTTGTTACTGTTGTATTAGCTGATTTTATCAAGACCTTCGAGTACATTGTTTTTGATTAAATATTCTTGAATTTAGCCCTCAGGTCAGCAGCATCAGACCTTGATTATTGAGGAGTTCGAGCCGGATGTTTTTCGCCAGCTGATCGAGTATATTCACACGGGATGTGTGACCCTGCAGCCGCGAACTCTTTTGGGTAACTTGAGAGTAAGCTATGAATTGCCTTTATTTATTGCAAACTTCTTCTTTTAGGTGTCATGAATGCCGCTGATTATTATGGCCTCGAGGAGCTGCGACGCGCCTGTGCCGGCTTCGTGCAATGCTGCATCAATGTGGACACTGTGTGCGCCCTGTTGGCCTCCGCCGAGCGTTATATTCAGTACAAGTGCACCAAGACCTTGGTGCAGAAGGTCCTGGAGTTTGTGGACGAGCATGGCAATGAGGTATTAAATCTGGGCAGCTTCACGCTGCTGCCACAGCATGTGGTACGCCTGATCCTGGCCAGGGAAGAACTGCGAGCGGATGAGTTTACCAAATTCCAGGCGGCGCTCATGTGGAGCAAGAAGTACTATGACAACAATCCGGTAAGAATATTTAATATGCTATTTAAGAGAGATAACACTACTTTGATTCACTATATAGAACATCGACATCAAGGAGATCCTGGGCACCTTCTGCGAGTACATCCAGTTCCACAAGATCCCTGCCAATGTCCTGATGCGAGAGATCCATCCGCTGAATCTTGTTCCCTACTCGATCATCATGAACGCGCTGGCCTACCAGGTGGGTTGCACTGTGCTTCTCGATTTGCTAACGCGCTGCTTCCTTGGTGTTTAACTCAGTCACTCACGCCGCCATCTGTCCATCTATCTGTCCGCCTATCTGTCTATCCATCTCAACGTCCATGTCCATGTGTCCATGTGTCCATCCAACGTGCACTCCATTCCGTCCATCCATCCTGTTGTCCCCTTTATGTCTGATTCTACACTTTGCAGGCAGACCCAGAAAGCATCGACCCCGGAAAGCTGTCTCCCAACTCTAGCCGAGTGAGGCGGGCGCGCCAGAACCAGGGTCGCTCCATGTCGGTCCAGAGCTCATTGGATCCCTACGGATCGAACACCACGCTCAGCTCCAGCGGCAGCAGCGACCCCACCAGTGGGCCGCATCACAGCAACTAACATAAGTTGAACGGCCCCTCCTCCTCCTCCACGTCGTCCCAGCCCCACCAGCACCACCATCGTCATCGCCATCACCACCAGTCGCTGCCCAAGATCCGCAAGGCCAAGTCCCAGTCTTTCCGCACTCGACGCAGTCCCTCGGAGCGTCGGAGTCCCAACAATGCGCCGAATCTCACGCTGAACACCGCCCTGACCTCGGGCAATGGCGGTGCCGATAAGAAACGCAGTCCTCTGACACCGAAGAGTCCTGTGCTGCCGGCACCGGAATCCAAGAGTCCCGGCAGTGGATCCCAGAAGACGCCCACATCGCTGTCGCGCCAGGGTACACTGCGTGCCTCGAACCGAAGGAAGAACAGCGGCCAGCTCTCCATTTCGCTGGGCAACCAGGGCAGGCGAAGTCCTGTCGGCCTCAACGACCGCAGTCCACAGGGTCGCCGCAGTCCGCTCTTTCCCAGCAGCGGATTGAGGTCACCGAATGACCCCAGTCCCACTGCCAGAAGTCCCACGGGCGACATGCCACGCCGCAGCAGTCCCACCTTCAGTGTTCACACCCAGGAACGAAGATCACCGCTCGGAGCAGTCGCACCCACAGACTTTGGCTGCCAGTTTGGAGTGCCGGGAACGCGCAGGAGTCCCACGTCCACGGTGCATGTCCAGGACATGGCCACAGAGCCGGAAGAGGCGGGTTTCGTGGGCATGAAGCGGCCCTCCATTAGCCTCTTTACGCCAATCTACTTTGCCAGCGAGAAGCGCTCCCCGATGGGTCCCATACCGCCCATCACTGTCTCCAATCCCGCCGAGACGTACAAGAGCGCGGAGCGGGAGCGCGAGGCGGCCGAGGCAGCTGCCCGGGAAAGAGAGAAGGAAAAGGAGAAAGAAGCGGCTGCCCAGCCGCAGGAGAAGAAGAGCGTGATGCGCGAGATCCTGGCCTTTGTGCGGAAGCCATCGAAGCACATATCCACGAGAACGAATCGCTTTGCGAATGCCTTCACGCGAGCAGAGACGGGCTCCTCCGGTGGTCCTTTAATCCGGCAGAGCACCTTCTCAGCCAGTCCAGCGGCCTCGTCGACGGCTGCCAAAAGTGCTGTCCAGAAGCAAATGTCCGAGGTGGGCTTCGAGCCGAAGATGTCCTTGAAATTCGCCCACTACACGAAAATGTCCCTGAAGCTACGCAGATCGGCGAAGCGCCAGGAGGAGGAGGAGAAGCAGAAGGAGGACAAGCAGAAGCAGGGCTCGTCGGCGTCGGGATCGAAGAGGCCCAGTGCGGACCTGAGCCAGGGCCATCCAGAGCAGCAGGTAGGTGGACTGGACGAGCAGCCCTTCGAGCTGGCCAACGTGCACTTCGAGAAGGTAGGTGAGTCCTATATCAAGCATGAGAGGCTCCGCGAGCTAGAGGAACCGGAACTGGAGGCTGACAAGGACGCCAAGAAGGAAGCAGAAGGCGAGGGCGAGCAGACCGACGCAGCCATGGCCCAGTTCGTGGAGGAGGTCACCAACTCCCTCAAGGTGGTGGCTCTCAACGGCGAGGGCGGAGCTGCCGTTGTTCACCACTTCACGCGTCGCTCCGAGAGTCGCGAGCCCATCGAGCCACGCATCAGCGAGGAGCGAGAGTCAGACTCCAATGATCTGATGATACCCGAGGAGATGCGCGCCGAGCTGGTAGAGATCTTGAAGGCCTACGCCCCAGAACCAGTTTATGTGAATCTGCAGGCGCTGCGGCGGGAGACCGAAGAGACGGACCTGGCCGCCGTCCAGGCCGAGTCCGAGTCGCTGGCCTTGACGGCGACCTTGCCCGATAAGAAGCCGCTGCAGTGTCCTACCATCGAGTTTGAGCCGCCGTCGCGCCGCTCCTCCTTCGATCCGCCGCGCTCCCCGTTCCTCGAGCAGCTGCGCAGTCCCGGAGTGGACACCGAAACGGATCTGATCAACCTGCAGCGCCTGGACTCCGGGGGCGACAGCTTCGAGCTGGTCGAGAGCAAGTGGAGCAAGTCCAGTCGCGGTGAGTCGAGCTTCGACTGTCCGTACTCCTCCAGGGACACCAGCTTCGATGTCTCCATCTCGCGGTATCAGTCCACCAGCTATGAGGATCAGACCTCCAGCTTTGAGATCGTGGACACCGACGAGAAGGGCCAGGGCCGCCGGCCCGTGGACCTGCGCAAGAGCTCCATCGAACTGGTGGATGCAGAGACCTTCCAGAGGTCCGGTTCCTCCTGCGGCGGACGCAAATCCTCGCTGGAGACCCACTTTGACTACACGCCCACCGAGGGCGGTGGCCGATCGCCCAGCTTTCCCTTTCCGGCGATGAGCAAGAAGCAGCGAACGGAGAACTTCCGCCAGCTGCACGTCTCCCCCTTCAGTGCCTTCTCCCGGGCACGCAGTCCGCTCTCCCAGCAGACCTCCTCGAACTACAGCTCCAGGGACAGCTACGACTCCAGTGGCTCCTATCCCCACGGCTACGGCTATCCCCCGGAGCCGCCGCAGCGGAGTCCCTATGGCGATCCCAGTCGCAAGCACTTCCCCCTAACCGTCCGGCAGAAGGGCCTGCAGGAGGAGGAGCGCGAGGTGCGCACCTTCCTCTGCACTGATCAGAGATGCGCCTCCATCTTCGAGCCACGACCCAGCTCGGTGCTCACCCAGCAGCTCTCCACGGGCTCCATGTCCACTCCCTCGGGCTATACGAACAATGGAACAATGCCGCGCGAACGATTTCCAGGTTACGCGGCAACCGGAACGGGATCGGGCTCGGGAACGGGAGCGGGTGTGGGAATGGGAGTGGGTGCAGTAGGGCCTCTGCCCCATCCGGGACCGCTCTCCTCCTGCGGCTTCTCGAGCGGCAGTGAATTCGAGCCGCCGTCGCCGAGACGGGCGGCCAGCGCCTCGCCGAAGCACACCTTCACCTTTCGCATTGTGATGAAGAAGGTGGACAGCTCGCCGGAGGCGCTGTGTCCGGAGAGGCATCGGTCGCGCATCATCGATCGGTACAGGAGGCGCGACAGTCGCCGCAAGCGCATCCATGATGCGGGCAAGAGCTTCTAGAGAGTAGGAAACGAAGCCAACTGGCCACCAGTGATGGGGAAGGTACCTAGATAGGAGACCGAACTATGGTTACTTTAACTTTGATTCTAGATCTTTGATTTCGCACTAACTGCCTTCTATTAAGCCCCTCTATGGGGTGATAATAACCAGAGAATTCAAATCAAAATAAATCAAAATCAAAGCTCATATATATTTCAAGCTGAACAATAGATAAGATAACTAACTGAAAGAAAGAATACTCCTCAAATAAATGTTGAATAAATAAAGAATAGGGATTAGAGAATATTAAGAGCTAACTACGATTCCATTTCTCAGTACCTTCTACTTCACAGAATTCAGAATACACATCCATATAAATTATAGATATTTTTTCTAGATAGTTAAGGAAATATTTAACCAAAATATATATGTACGACCCATTGCTGGTGGCAACCAAGGTGAACCTCAGTAAATATTCGCGGCAATCTCTCGATATCTCCTCGATACGCATATATTTTTGACAATCTCAGTGTTGAATCTATATATATATGGACCTCTATCAATCGTAATCGTAACCGTTTAAGTGTCTAGGCTTAAGTGAAGACGCCGAAACCATGGGCGTTCGGTTATCAAACTTTATAAAATGGTTCTGGTTTTTAGGCCGTTTCAAAAGCTCTACCAAAAAAAAGAAAAAGGCGCAAACTTCGGCCCACCGAAGTCTGGTACTTATGATCTCTGCTGATTTGTCAAGCAACCCTCGTTAGATCCGCGGTTACAAGCTGAGCGATTGCTAACCGCATATATGTATATGATATTATGTAATCTAAAAACTTAAGCGCAACAATAATTCCTCCCACGATTTACCTGACTACTATTTAAAAAAACAAAAAAAGAATATATAAGGAAAACAATAGATCAAAAGTTTATATGTATACATGTGCATACAGGAGTTCACACTTTGATGTTGTAATTAATGTGGAAAACCGATAATATATATATATTCTAAGTATTTGTGCATTTTTACGTGGTTCCTGTTATATAGCTATAGATATATACACATCTATATACCATATATATGTGCGTGATCGGACGCGAGTATTACAAATTTTTGATGGCATCATATAATCGATATACATATATATATTCTGATTCCGGTTCTGATTATGATTCCGAATAAACCTAATGCAATTTAATTCTAAATGTAACCGAACTGCGCTGCTATTGCAAAATAAGGTCAGAAGTGTTTTTTCTAGTTAACTCCTAAGACTAAGATCAGAGCAAAATTATGCGCATGCGCGTGTATTATATTAAAGCTGGATTTGGGGCCGTACTTAAATCGTAAAAAAGAAAATCTAGAGCGAAGGAAAACCTTACATTTTGTGCCGTACAAAACATGGAAATTATCGCGATTACAAAAAATTAATATTTAATGTTGAACTTTGAGCAAGATTTTTGGACTCTGTGTTTGTTAGGTACAAAGAAAAAGAAAAAAGGAAAACCTGTTTAAGAGAATCCTACATTTAAGTGGAGCATCTAAAGTATCATAATTTACAACATATACATATTATATATATATACACTTGTAATATTCTTAAGTGAGTAAGAAATGTTGGCTTTTTAGCAAATCAATTTATTCGTAAGCAGAAAGATATCAGCATTTTACAGGTAATTACGCATCACGAGCATTTAATTCCAACTAAATGGTAACTAATCGTTAAGTAATCGCTAAACACACAACCGGGATCCGGAGATCCGAGGATCTGGTGATCCGGAGACCCGTCGATCCATGCGCTTAACACTCGTAACTAATCGGAATGCCAAGTAGAACGTTGCTATTTTGATTTGTAGTTGCTTGTTTTGAAACTAACCAACGGCCAGTCAGCTTGTCCAGCTCGCTAGATACTCGTATTTTGGATCGGTTCTTTTTCGTAGCGCCTCTGAATGCTTGCGAGAGGCGATCCGCATCAGTTCGCCAGAGAATCGTCGCAGCCAGAGCATCCAACTACAATTTCACAATGCCAACTTCTTCTATTTGCAGAGCGGTTTTACAGTGTGCCAGCTGGATCGGATGTGGATCTAGCCCGGGATCCAGGATCCAAGTCCCATAAATATGTTAAACCCCCAATAACCCCCGATTTATATTCAGAGGATGTCGTTGTCGTGGCATTCGTTAGACTAAGTCCAGTTCCAGTTTGAATCGCGTTGAATGTCTTACTTTGTTACCGCTCTCGCATATATACATATTCGAAAAGTTAGAGCTAAAGACCTCCGTGTACATTATGTGCGTTCGTTTTTATTGTAATTTGAGACAAAATAAAGCCCAGATTTCTGTGTTACCCAAAACAAAAAAAGATTTAGATCTAGAGTTTGGCATTCACATGCAGGGCCAGCACGCCATCGAAGTCATCCGATCCGATGTGGATATAACCATAGCCATACTCATTCACAGTGACGGACTTGCCGGTGCAGGCGCCATCGATCAGGCTGCCCGAGATCACGTCGCAGTACTCTCCGGCCGGCAGGCAGGTGTTGAGCTCCTGGGACAGATCGTACAGGTTGTTGTTGACAGCCAGGAAGCCCTTGTTGCCGCGGCAGAAGGAGATCTGGTTGTCGCCATTGTCCCACCACCCGGACAGCTCAGTGTCCCTCACGGCGTTCTTGAAGCCAACCATGGCGTAGATCTGGCGCCAGCGGTGCTCGCAGATCCAGCCATTCACACAGGCTCCATCCTCATCGAACTCGGGCGAAATGATGTTCTCCTGGGCGTCCTGCGGCGGCGGGGTATCGTGATCATCGAAGGCAAAGGAGCTCATCACACGACTGATGCCATAGGGATACGCCAAGTGGAAGGCGGTGGCCATCTTGTACTGTCTGGGCGACTTGTAGTTCAGCACGGAACCGTGATCGCGCTGATTGTCATGGTTATCCACAAAGGTCAGGGCCTGCTCGGAGTTCAGGAAGCCCCAGTCGGTGCCCCAGCTCTGCAGCCACTTTAAGGCGTTGTTGCCACGGAAGGCCCTGCCAATCTCCTCGGAGAAGCGGAACTCGGTGACGGCGCCCAGCTGATTGTACTCCTCACGGGACACTGTCTCGTGACCATGATCGATCACCTCCTGGAAGATGAAGGGCCTGGCATTGTGGGGGAAGCCATGCTCGATGTTCAGGTTGCTCAGGCTGCCATAAATGTACTAAGGAAGAGGTTTAAAGGATAAAAGTTAAGTAAGTTCTATAATATTCCCCAAAACTCTCCAAACTCACCTCCAGATCCTCTGCGGCCATGTGCTTGGCGGCATCCACACGGAAACCAGCAACGCCCAGCTCGATGAGGTGATCCAGGAACTCAATCAGCTTGCTCCTCACATAATCGCTGTGCTGATTCAGATCCTTCAGGCCAACCAGCTCGCACTCCTGCACCTGGAAGCGATCGTTCCAGTCGGTGATCTCGCAGCTGGGATGGAAGTCCTGGGCGGTGTAAGGCACACCGGGGAATGATTTCTTGGAAGGCTCCGCCTCAGTGCCGGCAGTGCCCACGGCCACGCCATCAAAGTCACCGGACATGTGATTGAGGAGAACGTCCACATAGATGCGGATACCCACATCGTTGCAGCGACGGACCATGTCGGCGAACTCCTCCTCATTGCCAGACCGGGTGGTCAGCTTGTAGGAGATGGGCTGATACCTCTCCCACCAGGGACGACCCGCCGCGATGATGTTCTCATTGACGGGACTCACTTGGACGCCGGCAAAGCCGCGCGGTGCCAAGAACGTCTCGCACTCCTCGGCAATGTCCGACCACTTCCACTCGAAGAGATGGACGATGGTGTTGCGGTTGCCCCACCACTGGGGATTGTGCTGGGCCAGCGAAAGGCTGGCACCCGCCAAGCAGAGCGTCAGGGCCAAAGCGAACTTGAACATGACCGAAAAAAAAACTGTGACCAATCACTGGAGCCCCTGCTCCTTATATACGCGTCGGGGCAATCTTATCGCGGATTTGCTTTGCTTGGGTCCAATTTACGACCAGCAGATGGTCGCCCAGCGATTCGAGGCAGATTTACAATGGCCATCGGCTGACCTATGGCAATATGCGATAGTGTCCCTGGATATTTGCAAGTCGCAAGTGGCTTGGCATTCCCAGAACATCATAAGACACACGCCTGCGAGATTAGATTTGGAACTCTGCATACCCTTGCTGATTGTTACAATGTCTTGTGAGTGTTCAAAGTTCAAAGGGGTTTTTATTTTTAGTATTTTATAAACTTTATTTGTATCTTAAAATAGTAAAAATTATAACTGAAGTAAGTATAAAAGGTAGGAAGTATTCTAAACTTACTCTTTAAATTCTCAGAAAAGCTAAGCTCCCCCTCTTAAAAAGAGTAAAAATAAGTTCAAACGCTTGCCATGTTCTGCTTGAAATCGATAATTTTTTATTACTCTAATTTATGACAATATTTTCTTTTGCATTCTGTCATTCCTTTAGATTACGATTACGATTTGTGAATTATGAAAACAGATTTGTTGTGTTTACTGTGAGTGTCATTTGCCTGCGGCCAAGCGAACTTTGGTCCCTTATGAAGCATCCTATTTCGAGCTTTACACTCCAGATTGTAATTCTTGCGTAAAATTACGGAAAAATAGTAGATAATCTCCACCACAGAGAGCATGCTCATGCCAACAAACAGACTGAAGGCGCTGCCCAAGTTGGCTGAAAAAATAAACCTCTTTTAATAATAATATTTAAATAAATTGTACATTTTACGTACAAACCAAAGTCACCATATTGGAGAGCAAATCATGACGTAGACGGCGATAGCTGAAGGAATTCAAAAAGATATGTACTATACCATCATTTTTGGCTATTCCTGAACTGAAATTATAGAGTTTTTTAATATAAAATATTAAAATACATATTAAATACTGACTAAAACTTGTCCGCCACGGGCATGTTAAGTTGCAGAGGAAAATTTGATATTTGAACATCGAAATCAAAGTGCTCACAGGTCAGTGGACAATAGCATTGAGTGCTTCTCCTCCTTGTAATAATATTTGCTAAAAAAAAGGTACTTAATTCTTTTAAATCTTTTTTTTAATAAGCTAAAACCCACCAAAGTTATCCACCAAACAGGGAATATCCCTGAAAGTACATATCCTATCTCTGGTACGATTAAAGTCAAAGAAGTACGTGTGACAGCCACAAAACTTGACCATATTAGTGACCCTGCAGTTCAGTTCACAATTGGGATACACGTAGTCCCGAAAATATCGCAGGGGAAACTCGTTCTGAAATACACAATTTCTTTCCTCGATAGTCAGAGCCTTGACAGTTGCCGAACAAAAGGTTTCCTGGGGCCTTACAGCTGCAAAGGTTTCCGAGTTAAAGGCTATAAAATTAGCAGAGGCATGGGCACTGGGAAAGGCATCGGTTTCCTGAATCAACAGCTTAACGCCATAAGAATACGATTGTATGGGATCATAGCTGTCATCTTTATATCTCACAATGACAGAAAGACCATACTTTTGGCCTCCTATGGCACGCCGGGCGGTGAAGTTTAGGCTGTTTTTTAAATATTAATACGAACGTATTATGAATTTTATGTATATAAATACGAACCCCTTTTGTCTTAAATTAAATGAACAGCAGTGCCCGAAAAATGTCTTGGATAGCTGAAAAAGCTCCGAACAATCCACAATATTGCCACTGAATCTACAACGATACAAAATCTCATCACAATTCCAACGTAAATGCTCCACAAATTGCTGAATTGTGAGATTATTAATGGAAATCAAGGACTCCATTTGCTCGATATCCTGCGCGGTATAACGATTATCGTCCAACATAAAGCCATAGAAAATGTGCAGATTTCGCAGAATGCCAGATAGCTCAGCTCCCTGGGGGAGTTGCCTGTAAAATATATAAAAAAATCTAAACATATATTAAGATATTTTCCAAAGTTTCCTTTCTACCCACAAAGTCTCTAGGAAAGCCTTGGACTTTTGCATATTGAAAAGCACATCCGGACAGATGGTAACCGGCGGAAAGTAGAGATTTGTAACCGGAGTGTGATCGCTTTCCACATTCATCCGAGTCGGATTACTGCGATAGTCCACGTAGAAGGTGTGCGCCATAACCACAGCACAGATGAACATCACCAGCGAGATTAGGAGCCACACAAAGTGCACTATTTTATTGGTATCCTCGTCGCGGGTGTATCTCAGGCCATGGATACTGCTGGTGGCACAAAAGTCACTCCAAGTGCGACGCAGGGAACCCACCAGAGGCGACACCTTCAGGTCCACCTGTTCCGGGCTGAGCTCCTCCTCTTCGTGACCCATTGAAGTTGACAACTGAAAGGTATTCCTTTTGCTAAAGGCATTTATATACAGGCCCAATGAGATGGCTCCACTTGATATCCTGACAACTGCTTATTAATAACGAATTAGGTTTCAGGGGTGACATGGAAGCATTTAGGAAACTGTTGAGGAAAATAATCATAAACCAGAGAAACTGAAAGAACCCCCTGTAAATGTCGAAGTAAAAATCCAATCTCGTCTTCTTTGATATACTTAAACTATAGTTTTAATTGGTTTTTTCATACATTTGGTTGCTTGCTTACTTAACAATGTTCGCTTGAGCGGATCATTTCGTTTCAAAACAAATCGGTGAGAGAACTAAACTCTGTCGCTATCACAATAAGATTAGAAAACTACGCATTTGCAATGGTAGACCTCGATTTGCCTAACTAGAGTTCGACAATTTGTGCTCGATTTGGTTTGGTTTTCAGTTTGGGGCTTTGAGTTCACAATTTTACATTTACAATCGGAAGCTAAACTGTCTTTTGTTCTTCGGATCGCTAGCTGCAGGCATAGGAATAGATCAGTGGCTAGCTATTGGTATAACAACTTTTGGCTTAACATATAGGTAACTAAAACAAGGACTAAGCTACGCATTTCATATCATATATAGTGTACGGTGTGTGTGTATTGGCTAATCCTAAATCCTGGCCGCTTCCTAGGAGCTGGTGATGGCCTGCGTCGCCGGCGCCGCTCCATTGCTCAGCCTTTGCGGTGTGGTGGTGCTTGTGGCCTGCAGGGCCGGCTTCTGCTCATCATCCTCGGGATTGTCCCAGAACTGGCGTTCTCCGGAACCGAAGATGTTGTAGAAGGTGCCGCAAATGATGTACACAAAGGCGGCAATGAAGAACACGATCTGCCACTGACCCATCATGGGCTGCAAGTAAAAGAGATGTCGGGGAATTTTAGTAAAATTATTTTTGAAATTCAAAATAATTGATGGTTCTATATGCTAGAGTCCAACAAGGTTGCTGAATGTATTTATACCAAATCTGGCTAAAGAAAATTTTGCAAAATTTCTTAGGAAGAATTTAATTTTCTCTCTTTTGGGTATATATTATAGTCTAGAATATTTATTTATATATAGACTGCAGAGTGCTTGTTTATAAAATTATTTATTAATTGCTTTGGTCACAGATGCTATAATTACCCCACAAAACTGACAGTGTTTAATTTTTCAAACGTATTTCTGAAGAGAAAAGAGCTCTTTAAAAAATGGAAAATAATTAAATGAATTCTGACATTCAAAAAACTGTCGCTATAACCCGTTTACTTCTTTTATTAAAAACTTTAATAATTACCTTGCTGGGATCAGAGATCAGGTTGCCCGCGGCAATGGGAGCCAGCAGACCAGCCAAGTTGGCCGAGCAATTCGTGATGGCCATCAGGAAGCCTGCAAAGCGGGGCGTGAGGTCCAAGTGGTTGATCTTGAAGCCCGAGTAGATGCCTCCGTTGAGGCCCACACCGATGGTGAGGATGGCCAGAGTCAAGGCACGGTCGCAGCCCGTGTAGGAGGCGGCGATCAAAGCAATACCTGGGCCATACTGGCCAATACTGTTGATGATCTTCCTGGTGGCGGTCAGGGAGAAGCGCTTGGAGCTGATCATCCAGTCGGCAATCACCGAGATGAACATGGACAGCAGCCACATGGCCAAGTAGGGCAGGGAGCTGAGCAGGCCGTTGGACTTGAGGGAGAAGCGGAGCACCTGCTTCATGTAAGTGGGTAGCTCGGTCATCAGAGTCTCATAGCCATAGTTGTGACCCATGTGAGCGAACAGAATAGCATAGAAGGGCAGCGACTTGATGATGGCCTTGAAGGGAATCGGAGGACTCTGAAAAAATCAAGTAAATATATTTGATTAGATTTTTAACTATTAATTTGTAGTTATAAAAGTAAACCCACCTTGACCACATCTGTTCCCCACAGCGCATCATTGATGTACTTCTTCTCACGCTCATCGATGGTGGGATGAACCGAGGGATCCTCGTGCACGAACATCAGGAAGGCAATGGACCACACGGTGCCCACCACTCCGAACACATAGAAGATCGATGGCCAGCCGCCATCGAATCCGTATTCCGCCAGCAGTCCAGACAAAGGCATCGAGATGATGGTTCCAAACTGTGCCCCGGCATAGACGGCGGCGCCCATTCGTGATCTCTCATTGGGTGGGATCCATTTGGCCAGCAGGGCATGAGTACAGGGCACAATGGGACCCTCGCCCAGGCCCTGGATGAAGCGCACTCCACATAGACCCCAGACACCGCCTTCGCGGGCAGCCACCGGGACAAGGAAGGCGAATACCGAGTTGATCAGCATGCCGTAGCCCAGGAAGCGCAGTGATCCGTACTTCTTGGCCAAAATGCCAAAGGGAATCTGGGTGATGACATAGCCGTAGAAGAAGGAGGACAGGATGTAGCCTTGCAGGGCCGAATTCCAGGGGAACTCGCCGTCCTGGGAATCGTCCTAAGAGAAGAAGATGGGTGAGCAATTAGTATAAATTTAAAATTTAAAGATAAACTGATTTAAAATCTCTCTAAAAGCTGCCCAAAAGTATGCTATATGACTTTTATAATTGTTTTTTATGGCATTCTTTTAGGCATTCAATGAATTATTTAAAAAAATCCAACTTACAATGGGTATATCACGATCCCCACACTCATCATCAAACACCTCATCACCGCTCTTAATCGCCGTGTGATTGACCATGGCCACAATGGCCACCGACATGTTTGTCCGCATCACATACGCATTGGCCATGCCCAGAAAGAGCATAAAGGTCACAAAATACCGGGTGGCAAAGCATCCTACAAATTAAGAGAAAGATAATTAGTCAGGTAAGAGAAGAGACTAAAAAATAAAAAAAGAGAGAAATAATTGTGCCTGCGTCAGTGACCAATAAGTGTGCATAAACTAATTTATCTAATTCAGACCAGACCGAGCGGAAGTCTTGTCAACAACTGTAAATGTTAGCTGAGAAATTATATGTTTCGGAAATGCAGAAATAACCCAAATATTTCTAGGCTATCGCAGAGATATAAAGATATAATCTTGTCTGGGGTTTGCTTAGCTCAAGGTTCGTTGCTCGCACGAGATAAGCCTTTCGCTGGGCTTGCTAAGGTGATTCATGGTGGTGTAGATCGGAAAACTTATAACAATCTTTACACTGAACCAAATATTTGATGTTTGAAAATAATCAAATTCTACTTGTAATTTTAAGTGCTTCTATCAATGCATATATTTAGTCAGATCTTTTTTAATTACTCTGTAATTTGATCTATTTTTGGCCTGCAAAAATAAACTAGATTCCTTTGATTTCAAGTGCAATTGCACAATGGCCCCTCGTTATTTCTGCTCATTTATTTATTTGATTTCATCGCCATAGACTCATATTCCGAGATCGCGTTTTATTATTGCTACGAAAGCGATTGTTTACATTGGAATGGGCGAGTGTTTATTATTATTATATTTTTTTTGCCGTTTTGTGTCATTTGGCAAACGTGTATGGTCGGCATTTCTCGGCAATTTGCACGGGCGTGGAACACGTGAGGTAGCCTGGATTCCCAGCTGCGGGTACAGTTGTGTTCGCTTTCAGGGTCTGCGATTAGGGTCTAATTTATACATATTATACCTACGGCTTAATTAGAGGGTGACGCATACTAAAGTTCAAGGCTGCCCGCAGATTTAATTGAGGCAATTCACTTTCCCAACTTACTGAACTTTGCCCCATGGTGGTAAATTTTAAATTTGTGCTATAAGCATTTTTGTGTTCAATAACCTGTCTGTTTCCTCAGAATTTAGTTTCCAAAACAAGCAAAAAAAAAACAAAATAATGAATCGAAAAAAATATGACGAAATATGGGCGAAAGACCGCAGAATTTGCCGAGTCAAAATTTATTTTAAAAAATTTTGTTTCATGCTCGCTATTTATTTGTGCTCACGCAGCGCTAAATCGCGCGATTTGCTCGTTTTTTCCTCTTATTTCTTGTTTTCTTTTTTCTCTAATTTTCCACCCAACGTCTCGTGTTGCACAATCGACGTGTTTGCTTTCGTTGCCAGCAGTCTGGCGATGAGGAGAAACACGTGTGTGTCGCGCGAAATAAGCACAAGGAAAATAAGTCTTCTTTGGTGGCCTAACAACAAAATTGCGTATACGCAGTGGGGTCACATGAGTTTAAAATAAAGCTGAGATAATATGTATACAAATAAATAATAGTGATCAATATTATATAGAAATATTTCCATAAGAAATCCAAAGGTTAAAACTGTTCCTAAAATTCTTGTAACTCTATTTCAACATGAAAATGTTAAATTTTACTACAAAAACTGTCTACACATAATAACTCATCTCAGAAGTTGTAGAAATTGTTTTCTGTGGATTTCTAGCTTACTCTGTGGCTGTTGTTCGAGGGCTTCGTGGAGGTGCCTCTGGTTCCACACCAAAACATGGCCATCGCGATGGCGATGATTCAGACTGCTGCGTCGAAAGGGCATCTTGGTGGCTTTAACTTTTAGGGGTTGTTAACTAAACTTAACTATAGTAAATTCGGTATTTTCTAGTTTCGGTTTTTCCGAGTTCGATTACGAATTCACGACTTTTTGCGCACACGCTTAAACCATTTCATTGTCTATCTGTCGACTTTTCCGGCTGAAGACCGTAACATATCGCGGGCTGGGAAAACTCGTAGGTTCTGCGAGGAAAAACTAGCTGTTAGATAGGGTGGTGTGGTGCCTTCGGCGCTGAGCGGTCAACTGAGTCGGAACTTTTCGCTCCCGCTTGTTGCTTTCAGCTTTTTCTACTGAGCGCCAACTGTTGCGTCGCCTTCGCTTATAAACCGCGAATGGGTATGGCAATGGCTATGGGTATGGGCCTCGGGGCATGGGTACCCTCTGTGGGTATTGAATTGGGTTCGGATATTGTCGTGGCTCTGCGCCGGCGTCGCTCTCTTCGCCGCCGAGCAATTACATCAGTTTTAGCTTTCAGATTTTCCCCTAATCGAGTGAGGCGATGGAAAATTCTCCCCGGCAAATGCATCATTTCGCGGCGCCCGGCGATTGATGTCAATTGGTAGAGTGAACTCTTTGCTCGGACCAAAGTCAAAGAAATCGTGCGCACCTCCATCTAGTATATATGTCTAATTATATCGGATGGACGTAAGCATACGAGTAGTACCATTCACACTCACATCTCGTGACTTTCGGCGTATGGAATGAGGCATACACGCGCTTGCCTTAAATATGCAAAGCTAAGTGATTATGGTAATAATTTGGAAAATTACCAGGTACTTTTGGGAGTCATTATGGGGATTCTAGAAGTTTCTTGAAGGTTTTTACTATTTTAATTTATAAGAAGAATGAAGTTTGAAAATATTTAAAAGAAAATACTACTTTTGAGATTTGAAAACGCTTTAAAGTACATCTAAAGGTATGCAATCACTTATTTACTTTAGATTTACAACTGAAGTAGTTGATTATTTGGGGTTTGATTATATGATATAAAATGTAAGCCTCAAAGTTATTAATTTTACTTACAACTTTTCTTATTTCTCCCTGAAATATATAAATATTTTTAATTATAGTTCCCCACCACCCCCCAAAAAACAAAAGCAAATGGGGCAAATACATGTAAACATATAGTATTTGCCGGCTGCCGATGAAGTCATAGAAATGCGACGCCGCTAAATGGAGGCGCCCCGCACAAGGTGCACTATTTTCTGTGTAATTACTGGTCATGCCAAAATGTATACTCTATGTAATCGCTTTGACAAGTTGTTGCTAATTTTGACATGGTTCGCATAAAAGAATAAAACCTGGCGGGCGGGTCGGCTCCTTTTCTTTTTTGTTTTGGTTTCTTTCCACAAACCGCAGAGCGCGACCAAAGCTGAAACTGTAAAAATAGCTACAGTCACGCTTGACTCACACAAGTGTTTGTTTATAAAGTGGTGTTATTGGTGGGTGTGCGAGTGTTCGTGTGTTTATGAGATGGCGGAGCTCGCTCTCAAAGTTGCCGGCGGCTGAGACAGACACGTGTTTGTCGCCTGCTTCTCATCACAAGTTCAATTTCGCCGATCTAATGGGATCACCACGAATTGCGAATGAGCTATAGCTCATTAATAATTATGATTTTGAGCATAAAATCAAGAAATCTTATGGTATATTCTGCACAGTTTAACAAATATTTCTTATAAAAACTAATCATTAAGGGACATGTTAATAATGAAAATTTAATTAAATTAAAAATCTCTGTTTTTATTGCAAACCAAATTTATGATCCATATCTATGGCAAGAGCTAATTTATATTATTATTTATAGGTCACTATAAATATATGTTATATCAGAGAAACAAATATATCTATTTGTTTTAGCAAAAACCTCATAAAATATTATATTTTCAATTGGTTTATCATAAAAACCGATCATCAAAATGACATAAAAGGTTAATCGAGGAAATTATTTCGTATATATATTATTACATACCAATATTTAGATCAATATCTCAACCACAAGCAGAGATATACTAGAATGATCAAGCCCCCTGTCTCTATATTCTCTCTGTTTTTCTTATGCCTTTTGTTAATTGCTTTTTCGCTGGCATTGAGCGTGTCTGCTAAGCTCTCGTGACAGAAAAGAAGAGAAGCCATTCACACTGTCTAGCTTGACATACACAGCCACAGACCATATTCGCAATATAAGATTCAAAATGTACACATGTAGGGTGAAATTTTGGCAGACCCTCTAATGGAATATTTTGGTTTTTTTTGTACAGTTGTGCGCGCGCTCAAAGCAATTAAGTGGTCTTTCATTTTGTCTGCCAACTATTTTCTATTTTTGTAGCTCGCCACAGCAATGAGCATAATCTTGTTGATAATTATTTATGGATTCTTTTTTTCTGTCTTGGTTAACGATTTGACACAAACTCTACATGGGTTTTGACATGGCCAAGCTCTCGTTACGTTTGCGTAGCATGCTTTTGGGGTGAGCTTTGGGGCCAACGTAACGTATGCGTAATAACGTAAGCGCTGACTGGATTTCATTGAAATTTCAGCTTTCTTTTGTTATGATTTTAAATGCGGGAGATTACGTTACATTTTGAGGAATTTCTGGAAATTCTAACTCCCCCAGATAATCGCTATCCACAATTGACGTTTATTTGATTTTTAACTCAATTTCAGCATAAACAAGGCGCACTTGTCCCCTATGAGGGAGTGAAGTGAAGTGGAGTGGAGTTCCTGGTATCGGGCATCTTGAGAGGTGCCAAAGAGTATCGCAAATATTTGCACTCCATAAAAGAGGCAGCTTTGTCTGCCACCGGTGTAAGGTTAAGCTGATGTCAGCCGGCGCATGTTTACCCCCAGTATTTTCTTTCTGTTTTATTATTGTTATTATCATCAGATAGTTCCAACTCAGCGACTCATTCGGTGGGTTAATTGCTCGGCGAATTTCTATTTCAGTTTCCCTTTTGCAGGTGAAATGTTAGCACAATCTCTTTTTGAATGAATCTCTTGGCTATTTTCGTGGTAATTGTAATGCTATAAAAATAGTAACAAGCGCACTCGAGATGAGATGAGATGAGTAACTTGCCTGCCCCTAGTTTGCGAAATAAAAAATAAAGCAAATCAAATGAAATTCTACGAAAAATGTCGCAAAAGTCACGATCTCGTGGAAAAAAAAGTAATAAGGAATTTCAACTGTCCAAATTGAATACTTTATAGTGCTCGCTCGTCGTCTGTGTCTGTGTCTGTAAAGGCAATTTTCCAATTTAGCAAGTCCAGCTGAGATGGGCCGCAAATCGGATTACGCCAGAGAGCCCCGAGACATCAACAATACTATATGCTATATGTATGTATATATATTCCCATAGAAATATAGAACGGATATGGAGCTCCAGTCGAGCGCATCGCTGAACAGGTCGCTGCTTTCATTGTTAAATTAGTGGGGGTGTTTTTCGGGAGCCACCCATTATTGAGGCATCTAAACTGCGGGGGCGTTGGCTGCGAAATTGAATAGATGCGAATATTTTCATCCAATTAACGGCTTGCATGTCGCTCGCATTCAAATGTCAATATCAGGGCCAAAAGCCAAGAACCACAAAACTTGTCAATCTGCCAGATCGGAAATTGTTTTTTGTTTTGTTCCCTTTTTTTTTGCTTGTCATCGCCAAAGTTTAAAATGTTATTGCTGCTAATGAAAGTAAAAAGCGAAAAGTTATCGTTCTCGTTCTCGTTCTCGTTGGTATTCCAAGGCAAGTGCGAGTGCATTTCCCTCGCTGACCTTAGCCGCGAATCTCTGGAGAATTTGTGGTCGGGAAAAACGAGTTTATTTGCCATTGCCTTGCAGAGTTCATTTGCACAGTTATAAACACGTACTGTATTTGGCAAATTGCCGCGATTTATAGCCCTGTTTTTGGGCCGCTTTTGTTTTTCGTATTGTTTTTTGCCGGTTAACTGGTTTTGGCCAGTTGCCTACGAAAAAGGTGAACCGGGAACTATAAACAAACTGTGTCAAGCAGATGACTTTTTTAGTGTAAAAAATATATATTTAAATATATTATAGAAATAGGAAGCCAAGATCAAAGTAAACAAACCACTTGGTGTGTCAGCAAATGGCAGAATAATAGGCAAATTAGACACAACCCTAGTGGGCAGTGCTGACTCAACTGTACCACCCGCCCCCTGGCACACACACCCCCCAAAAATACACAGAAAGAAATGAGAATTAATTACCATCTTCATAAAAAAAGAGATCATATTTCGGAAGCTAAAACATGTGCTAATTTCATACCAGACTTTTGCTCAGACAGAAAAATTAACAAAGAAACTATCGCTTCCTTTTTATAAATTTATTTCTTTTAAAATTCCCATTAATTAAATTTTTTTCCTTTTAATATAAGATCCCAGATTTGCAAAATATTATATAACAATTTTTCTTTCCGTGCAAATTATACATAGTCTCCTGTGTCACTCACGATCATTGTGAATTTGGCTCACGCATTGACGGCTTTTGTTAATAATAAATTTAATTTTTCTCCTCTTTTTCCGTTGCATAACAAATAACTTCCGTTTAGCGGCAACCTTCTCATCCATTTTTGGGACTGTTTTCGTTTATTTAAATCAATTGGATTCCAGGAGAAGCCACTTGTAGGCATTGAGAATCCCATTCAATCGACTTCAAGTGTAATTTTCGAGTTTAACGATTGCAAAATAGCCGGGGCGAACGTGTTCTGGCACTGTTAATTTAGCCCGGTATTTCGAACCAGTGAGAAATGTAAATTATATGTCGTCCCAGCAACTGAGACATATATATCCGACAGTGTATTGTTATGGGCAATAAATGGGGCAATTACCCGGTGACTGGGATCATAGACTCTAACGTAGTATGCATCAGATGGAATCGCAATTGTACCGGATAATTATTCGGAGAAAAGAAAGCGAAACTGTATTTGCATATTATTCAGATCAGTGATCATTATTAGAGGATCTTGAATTAGTTTACTAAAGCCGGTTGTTGAGATGGGATAATAATAACTGGGTAGAGTAGGTTATTTCCTCGTGTAAGTTGTATTTTAAGATATTTTATGGGAAGTTTATATTTAAAATAGATTTTTTGTTGCTTTATAATTTTGCTTGCTCATAATTTTAAGAATATATTTTAGTTGAAAAGAAAACTCGCTAGTCACCTTTTTAATTGTGTAACAAATATCTAAAATAAAGTCTTAATTATTTTTAGGTTCCTTAAGCACTATCTTTACAAAGTAAACTATTCCTTTCAGACCTTTAATTTGCATCTCCCTTATTATTAGCTTTTGAATTTATGATGTTTTTGTCACAACCCTTTCTATCACTAGACCATGATCTAACAATGAGGGTGCCCTTACAATTGGGAATTATCTCAGCTATAGTGTAATTGAAATTGTGAATTATCTCGACTGTAATTTGCAAATATTACACCAATTAAGTGTGATATTTCTCCCGCACTCTCTACAGCTTGCTAATAAAAATAATAATATATTTTATTTTGAAGAACTCACCTAGTGGGGGCTTCTCCAGATCCTTTTCGGTGCTCGCACAAATGGCCTCCTTTGACGCCGACATCTTCTTAATTGCGGAGTTGTTTAAGGCTTTTGTTGAAGTTCAAACACAAAGTGTTAATGCAAATTGATTACGCCGCTGCAGGTGGCGCGTTTAAATATCACAATGTAAGTGCTACACGGCTCACAATGCAGAAATTAAACTTAAGGTGTCTGGAGGTGTGTTGCAGTGGAATGAGTATTTGCAGTTTAATTATTGACCGAAGTAATGTTTATTGTCCCGGCTCACGTTGAGCTGGAGATTCAGGTGATTCTTCAGGTAACGAATCTTCTTCACTCGCGATCTGCTGCCGCTGGCAGCTGGATTTGTTCTGATTGACAGTCGGCGGGCACTGGGCCTTAAATAAGCCCCGAACCTGAGCTTCAGACAGAGTCTGCTCCGTCTGTCTGTCTGCTGTTTGCTGCTGTTTGCACGATTTATTCGCCGGTCTTGTTGACACTCGGTCGGTCTTCGGGGACGGGATCCGGATCCCTTCACTTCTCCAGCAGTTTCCCCGCTTTTCTAGCAGATCGACGATCGCAGATCGGCAGATCAAGCTGTTAATCTGAAAGCAGAGCAAAGCAATCAACAAATTAGTTTGATAAATTTAGACGGCAACAATTGGTTAGGCAAACGCGAAGGCAAGTGTCGCCGAATGCGAAATATCCACCGTCATTCCGGCTCTATATCGGCATTTGATTTCGCGATCTCACGAGTCTGTGTCGCCCTACGCACGTTTTCCCAGTTAACAGCGACTGGCGATCAAATATTGGCTATCATGAGTTGACGGATTCGGATTCACGGGATATATACTTATAATAAATTGACTGATCTGATTGAAGGTACAGTTTGTCACCAGTTCTCTTAGCCAGTTCGGTGGCTAAACCTTGGAATTTTGTATTTTTTTTTTGCATTTTCTGGGCCATGCAAGGCTAGTTTAATATTTGCATTCGTATATTGCACTCGAATTGCACAGGTAGAGGCACATATAATTAACCTTACAGCTCTACTTATCTCGCTGCCCAAGCTGCTATTGACAATTTCGGGGCCCTGATGATGTAATTTGTTTATCATTTTATTTTTCGTATATTTTTAAACTTTTACTTTACGGTCGCGCGACTGGCAAACTACCGAAAAAATGTTTCCCTTTTGAATGAAACTGGTTACGCGGTTCGCCGAAACATATTTCCAGGTAAATTCATTATAAATAACAGCGCTTTGATTCTACATTTATTTAAATCCCCACACATATATGTACCGTAAATAATAAATAACAATGCGCACTTGAGTGTTGTGTGAGCGGAATCTCAATTGTTTTTCGAATGGTTTGCGCGTCAGAGGAGTAGCTTGAACAAGAAAAAACATTTTGGAAAGTTTCGTAAGACGTCTCAACAACCTGCTCTCCCCAGTGCCTTCGTTTTTTGCCCAATTTGTTTGCACAGATTTCTTAGAAATTAAGCCCACACAAAGCCCTAATTGGGCTGTTATATGCTAGAGTCTGGTAAACAATAAAATATAAACATTTCAAGTGGGGGGCAGCCCACTAATTACAGTAGAACTGCTGCTAAATTTCCATAACTTCAACTTGATTTCTTGGAAAGCAAGCACCAGCTTGTCTAGAAACACATTTGTTTGCTTCTATGATTCAGATATGGATACTATTTGAGTTAATGAAATATTCATATCTTATTTGCTTCGTTACATTTATCCTTATCTCACTTATTCATAAACAATCAATGAATACATTAATTCCGTAACCTCTTGGAGAACCTCATATTTATAGGCTCATAATCGCATAACGATCAAAAATAGAAACGTGATCTCTATGGCGTTACTTAATAAGATGATCACTAAAGTAGCGCAAATCTCGAGTTTCCTTTGCCGCATTTCTGTCACAAATATTGATCAATTTAGACAATTAGCAAAGTGACTTTCGGGTAAATATCGAACACAAATACTGGAGATATCAAACGTGAACGTGGATGATTTTGCATTTTATGGCTAAATGCTAATCGCTAAACCGCAGATCGCTGGAATTAGTCAAGAGCGATGGTTGTCTGGCTCCTGGAGCTTGAAGTCTAACCTGATGTTGCATAAGTTATCGTATGAACAATTAAAATAAATTCTAATCGGCAAAGGGCTAATTTACTACTTCTCGTGTAGTCTATAAATACTCGAAATGTAATAAATTTAAATGGAAAACGTTTAATGTTAATGCCGCAACTGTCACCGGTTGCGGGCATTAAAAGTGCATTAGTAAATAATAATAAATGCCAAAAATTTATAGACTCGTGGTCGTCTATAAACCACTTTTACTGCAAAGGGGTAACCACAAAATTTATGAATCTTATCGCTATCGCAAACGCCTCTTAATCGGATTGAAAAGTGCGCCAAGGCGCTAGCAATTGGCTGTCAAGTGGCGGAAATTTCGTCCTGATAAAAAGAGGCTGACAAAGTTCGTTTTAGCCAGGAGAACACTGTGGCCAAAAGACCAGCGCAGTGCTTGTAAATACCCGACTAGACAGATTTATTGACAGATTGCCGAAGTGGAGCTTCTATCCCAATGAATTGGAATTCTCCGAATGGTTTGCTGGCGAGTTGCCAGGAGGGGGCCCATTACTAACTAACGCTGTGACTCTGGCCGTAAATCAAAAAGCGGTTATCACCGATTGTACGTAACATACACACAGTGTCGAGTGTCGAGTGGGGAACCTCTCATAGATTGCAAGGCACTACGAACCCTGGACGGGAAACGAGATACACGTGCTAATTATTCTTCATTCACCCTTTTTCGGCTCACTGATTGCCTAAGATGATGGCCATAAAGAGAACGTCTTGTCGTCAGATATCAGATTGCCTTAATAATGTCATAATTGGGCTTTATCGCCGGTCCATAAAGCAGCCTTCGTCACATATACAATGGATTCGTGACGAGGCAAGGGTAAATTTTCCATCAGGTCTCGGATTCGGATACTCCATTGGGCACTTTGATGGCGTATCCTCTGAAATTAATTTATTTTAATGCTATTCGCCATTTGTTCCAATTGCTGGCAACATTTCCAGCATCATTTCCATTTCCAGTTGCATTTCAATTTTCATTTCCACTGCAAGTGGAGCGCCAGAGTAGTGTTTGCATTCAGCTTTTCAAGTTCAAGTTCAGGCCCGGGTTTCAACCTCAACTCACATTCACATTCGATTCGGCCGACTGGCTATGCACTTAGAAGAAATGTGGCATCTAATGTGGGGATTAGTTTAACAACAAGGTGAGGAGAAATTTTTTCAGTGCTTTGGAAATTACTTGATTTAATTAGAAATAGTTTTTTATAAATATTTCGAAGTTAGTTTATAAATTCAAGCCTAAAATTATAAGTTCTGTTAGTCTAACTTTTTTAAATATTATCTATAACAATTCTTTTGTTCAGTGTATTATTTATGGCCCGACTGTTTACATTGTTCTTTGCTGCTCTCGAACAGTGGGAAACTGTTCGGAGACGGGGTCTTAGGGGCCCTCAAAAAGGTATTTTCACGTGCTTATCTGCTTATCGGTGCGCATTTCAGCACTTGAATCGGATCATATCGGGATTCACCATGAAATCTAGAGTCTAGGGTTTTCGTAATCACTGGCCACTTGTCTGCGAGGAAGTAAGTGAATGTTACACACGAAATAATGCATCATCACCGATCGTAAATCATTCGCTTCGATTGAGTTCCTTGACAATAAAGAGCCATACTTTTCTGTTCTGCTTAATTAACTCGTTTTTTTTTTGTTTAGCCTTTTGTTAACTTTTTTTTATTCGTAATTATTTGCATACGAGGGGAGGGGGAACTTGAAACGT
The DNA here is from genome assembly GCA_008042585.1 of Drosophila punjabiensis. Lineage (NCBI taxonomy): Eukaryota > Metazoa > Arthropoda > Insecta > Diptera > Drosophilidae > Drosophila > Drosophila punjabiensis. The sequence goes on along the minus strand of VNJR01011514.1, from coordinate 123,134 downwards.
ATTTTTGAAATTTTTGTGGGTTTTATTTAATCAGAAACTCACTCACCTCACTGCAAAATGGAGTGAACTGAACTGAACTGAACACAAACACACACGCGCTAACGAACAACTTTTCAAAAATGCGAATCAGCTGTTTTACTTTACTCTGTTTTTTTAATTATTTTCTCTGTCTTACTGTTTTTACAGCGAGGCTAATTACAGGGCACGCCTGTTGGAAGGAACCAATAAAAAGTAAAGGTAGTTAACTATGGGAACTAACTTTTTATTAGTTGCATGCCTGTTTTTTTAGCACTTTTTACTTTGTTTTCAGAGGCAATTGAAAAGGCATATAAATATAGTTTATTTTATAATTGCAAAGCAAAAGGGGAATGTTACCCAATTTAGGAATTTATTGAAGCACTTTTCCTTAAGTATTTAAGCCAATAAAAGGGATTTCAAATAAGCTTTATAATTTTATATTCATTAAAATAATTACCGATTTGAAACTTTATTTATATAGAGTGCTCACTGTTTATTTCTGTAACTGGATATCAGCGAATTAGCGGACAAAAACAAAGGAGCGAAAAGTGAGAACGCAGCAAAATTCTCTCAGCTTTTGATTCTAGATTTGCAAATTTTCACTCACATTTATTGTTGGGGAAGCCTTGCGAATTTCCTCCACACGCACTTTGGGGAAACCAGCCTTTTTTCCTTGCTATTTTTCCGAGCTTTTCACTGGCCGCTTGTCGCTCTTTTCGCAACGAGCGTTGGAACTGTAATGAGTTACTACCTCGGCTAATTGAACGTTTTTATAATTCCGTTTCTGTTTTTACTCGCATCGCGGCAACGTTGACGTCGGCAGCGGCGTTAGGAAACCCGAAGCTCTCAATTTAATTCATCGGCCGAGCTTCGTTTCGCCTGATAAATACATACCTGGCCCGGCCAGGTGATAATGATTATGATAACTGCGGCCATAAACCATTGAACGAGTGAGTGGCAGTTAACGCGACCCTTTGAGGATCTCACTGTGAGCGGGGCTGAGCTCCTGTCAAGTATTAAAGAGAGCCAAGAGAGTCAAGTGCAGTTACTTTGATTCGACTCTCGCTCAATCGTGTGCCGCTCACGTGCGCTCACACTCGCACTTTCTGGCAAATTATTAAGTTAATTGCTCTCACTCGCATGAGAGACGCATGGCGATGATGGGCGATGAGTGATGAGAGACTTTTACGATATTGACAAATTGACAAGAATAATGTGGAGATTTACAATGACTAGATTTCAAAGCAAATTTGCTGACGTCAAGGACAGCAAAGTCTAAGGATGGAATAACATCTTACAATCGGTGCGGAGAAACCGCTCAAACATCTCTAGTTACGCACAAGAAATAAGTCTTTTCTGCGTAAATCCGTTTTATTATCAGCCAACGTATTTGAATTTAACAGAGAAACACTTAAAACATCAAAGTTATAATATTATTTGGTAAAATTAAGTAGTTTTTATATTTAAAAATAATATAGAGAACAATTTTTGAAATATTTTTAAACATTTTAATTATACATTTAATCTATGTCTTTAAATATTATTGCAAACTTAAGTGTACTTAATTTTATGATGCAATATATCCTCGTTTTCAGTTATAAATTTATACTCTATATTTTCACATAAAATTTCAAATATTCTTATTAATACTTTCCTTTTCTCCCAGTGCCTTAATGCGCCATAAACCGACTTTGGTCAGCCGATAAGACTAAGGCCAGTTCTCTTCTGCCGGTAGCCAATATCAACTGATTTCGGGTCTATAAAGGGTCGTAAAACACAATCTTGACCAGCAGTAGCACCTACGTGGATTCCTTTACGAGTATATTTAAGATATACATATAGTATATATGTAGGGTCGCCACCATGAATGACTGATCCGTTGGGGCTGGAAAAACCTGGTCACATGACTTATGGGATTATGGTCTTTGGATTAGCCTAACAACCGCGACTCCTCCACTCGGCATAACCTTTCGGAGATCTGCTATCGCTGGTTCAGGCTATAAGTATGACAGCTTCGAGTGCCATTCAATTGCCAGTGCCAAATCATATTCGAACAATCCATTTCAGGTCCTACGAAGTGGTCCCACGAGTACATTATCTCACCATTAATTGTATTTTGCAACTCAAGATAGGACACAGCGTGAGCTTCAGTGACGGAGTCCCGGGTATCGGATCGATGCAGATGATATTCCAGCGCCGCAATTGATCAGCTATCGTTTTTTGGGGCCCGTCGTTTGACGCAATTATTATTATAGAATGCTTTGTTTTCGGATTTCCATCTGTGCGGATTCCTGTTTGGCCAAGATAACAACAGAACGCGTTTTGTGGCCTGCGAACAATTAATGAGTGAGATTGCATTACCTTCAGGTGCAAAACAAGGGTAAGAGTACTTCTATTCGATTATTCAGCATTATCTTTGATGAAATGCCAGGTGATTTTCCATAGAAACAATGAGTCACTCAAGCAAAAGAGATTCTTAAAAAGTTAAGAAATAGGTATGCAGACTGATAATTAATTGTGAGTAAAACGTGTGTAAAACTATAGCACGAGACTTCTTAAAGAATTACATTAAACAAAGCTAACAATAAGTCTTACTTTTTAAAGTACCTTTATTTATTTTAAATATTTAATATAAAATTTGCTTACCTCAGTTTTTCTTCAAGCAAAGTCTGACTGTTCTTGGCGTTTCCTCAAAATGAAGTCACAAATTATTATGACAGATAAGAGACACTCTTTATATATATATATATTTTCTTTTTGAGATTAAGTAATCTGATTAAAAGTGTTAAGAGCTAAGGCTTTAGAATTATGGCCCTAGCGACTATATTTATAGGGTTTCTATATTTACAATGTATTTAATATATATTGAGGGTAAAATGGTGCAAAAACTACATATCTTAAGAGCCTTAATGTTCGTTTCTTTAAGAAGGAAATAATCAAGATCAAGATCATGATCAAGATTATTAAGCGGAACAAAGCAATTTGAACTGGATTAGGTAATTTCAGTTATTTAACTGTAGAAGAGAAACCTTGCCAGTAATCTGTCACAGAAAGCATTTCAGCTATGGATATTATTAAGTTCACTTACCTGAACGTTTATTGAAAATATAAATTTATTTATTAACAGAGAAACCTTTAATATTAAAAGTAATAATATTAAAAAACAATTCATTAAAAATTACCCGTGACTAACAGTAACTAGATTTACTACGGAAATCAGTTCCACTTTCAATAGCTCTATCAATTAAGTAATGCCACTTTCGGGCCCTCAGTAGCAGAAACATGTTGTTGCGGACAACTCAAGTGTTAATAATTCTATTTGTTTTACCAATTTCAGGCACGTTTATACCGCCAAATCAACCATATTCCCCTTGCTTACAATGCGGTAAAAATGCCACCAAATCATTGTGTTCTTCCCGGTGTGAGGAGACCTGCAAGTACAAGTCTCTCGGATGTCCGCCCAGGGTCTGTGGAGGACCCTGTGTTTGCCGTATGGGTTATGTCATCGATGAGATCAAAAAAGATTGCATCCTGCGAAGGGAATGCAGTGAGCAACAGGTGGAAGTGCCCTCATACGAGGTGACCAGTGTCCTGGGCTTTGGTGCCAACTATGGGTTTGTTAAGGAGCTCGAATCAAAGGATTGTGAATCATAAAAAAACATTAATTTATTACAAGAAAAAGAAATAAAATTCCCATAATAATATGTTATAAATTAATAAACTAACCTATCCTTATTTCAACTTTTGTGAAATTCAGCCGCCATTCCAAGCACTATTGTACGAAAACAAAAATAAATCAGTTTGAAAGCTACACATGGCTCGACTGATAGCTGATTAGAAGAGGGACTGGAGGTAAATATGGCCATAAAACTCACAGCCTGGCGACAATATATCGCATATAGCCCCCCATTGCAATCGAGTGGCTAGATAAGAAACGTGCCGCAAATCGGGCGAGCCGCCCGATCACGTTCACGTGATGTGCACGCCGATCCATCCGACCGGGCCGGGTACATCTACTACTCATACTTGCAAATGTGAGCGCAAGCGACAGGTAAATCGCGGACAGGTAAAACAGCAACACCAGCCGCCGACAGCGATAATGAATAACAAGCACAATTAACGCGATCAACAGCGGGGACGATGTGCTAAATGCTGATACAAATGGCTTATCTTGTCACCGATATTTGGCCCAGACCGCTGTCTGAGGGAGAAAGCGAATGCTGTGTGGCATGTCTCACCAAGATTCCCGACTTCTTGGACAGACGGATGTACCTGGTGGACTGTGTAATCCCAGCAAACATGGCCAATCATCGCTGTTTGAGCTGGTCTCATCAAGTAGCGGCAAATAGATAACTTAGAGACCAGAAATGTGTGCCAGTGCTAAATATTTTCTCATGCGTTACTCATACGCAGCGTGGGCTCTGAGCAGCACTTGAGCAGAGACACCTAAAAGTATGCTTTGTATTGCAAAGTGTGGTGAAAATTGGTGAGTAATGGTTGTGAAATAAATAGGAACTTGGTAAGCATCAATTTATTATTTTTAAGCATCTAGAAGTCTTTGATATACATTTCCACACAAAATAATCATTATAATTACAGAAGTTGTAAACAGTATATATTCCTTAACTCTTATTTAAATTATTATTTTTTTCGCTTGACCAAAAAAACACCACAAAATGCCCTGCAGAATCAACGATACGGACTCTGGTTCCACTCGTTTTCAGCCGAGTGTAAGAATTGGCAATTGGGTTGAAGACATGTGCCTAGAGGAGGTAAGCTCTCCAGATTAAATAGTTAAATTAATTAACAGCTAAAATTAATATAATTTCACAGGACAAAATAGTAAACTTCAAGATGCTATACGATAAGGGAGAACTCCTGGTGGTCAAGGCACGCAAACTGTACGATAACTTCCTCAAGCCCATTGTCCTGGCTGCCCCCAAGCAGAACATCATATTCGGGGATGTGGTGCAGCTAATGCCGATTACCATGGGCATCCAGGATCTAGACTCAGCCGATCTAAATCCCGCTCTGTCCGTGGTGCTCAACGAGAGGTTGGTCTATCGCAGTCAAACGATCAACGAGGACTGTGAGTTGTCGGTGGCGCCCTCTCGGCATCCCTGTTCCCGGAACTCCTTTCGAATAGTTAGCGGAGGCGATCAGGATCTTACGGGACAGAACATAAAGTACGGCCAGAGATTCCAGCTGCAGTGCATGTCCGGGGAGCAGGATCCCATTGTTCTGTACAGTGGGCCCAAGCGGTGCAACCTGCAGCAGGGCATCAATGCCAGCTATAGTTCTCATAAACATGGCGAGTTGAATCTCAACTTGGGGCTAGTTCAGCGCAGTGTAAGAATCTCTTTTTACCTTATATAAATATATATTTAATCTTAATTTTATTTATAGAAATGTACCTGTCCCAATAGCGATGTACCTTTGGCCTATACTCACTGGTTTTGCAGACACGTTAATCCAAAGCTACGCTTTGAAAGCGAAGGAGAAGATATACCAGTAAATGGTCTGAAATATTTATTAAATCTTATTATAAACTTATGATTATTTACAGAGCAACTCCCCCTTGGTGATTGTTCACTCCACAACTAATCGAAATCTGGCTGCCGAAAATGTTATGGTTCCCACTTTATTTGGCACAGAATTCCTGGTTTCCGTACAAAACTATCGCAATATTTTCAAGCATGAAATCTGGAAGAATGTCTGGATGATCAGCAATGGACATGCAGCTGGAGGATCCAAGAAATCCGATTCTCACTGATTTTTAAGAATCAAAACTTCAAAAAAAGGTCACGGCAATTAAATGCTCGTTGAACTTGATTTTTTTTGCTGCTAAAATTTAAATTTCGCACATGAAATCGTGTCAGGCCGAGCCCCTGCTGTTTGGCCTAGTTACAAATTGGCAATTACTAAGCTATTTGAAAAAGAAAAGAACTTTAAGTAGAGCGGTACCTCAAATAGTTCTAATGTGAGTTAAATGATTAAAATGGATCGGAAGTATATTTTCATGAGTTTCAGAGATTCGTAAGAGTCAAGATGATACTTAAGAATATTTAAAATACTTATAAATTAAACCATGTTACTTTTTATTCATATTTATGTTCAGCTGTCGAAATTCCTAAACATTTCAAGATTATCAAGAAAACCATTTGGAATTATGATATAAATGGTATTAATTTCTGACAATGTATATATTTTTGGCTTGCTAAAATTAATAAACGAATAAAAAAATGGTATAAATTTCGGGAGCCGAAGTTTTTATATACTTGCAGCTTGCAATTGAAACAGGTGAAGGGTTTAAAGTGGATCTTAACAAAGCCAAAAATTCATTATTTGCAGTTTGTAAAATCGGTTTTTATTATTTTAACAAATCTGCATACGGGGCTTAGAGTTATAATCAATATATTATTATTGAGGAATTCAGATTTCGATAGAAAATCGGAATGTTAAACCTTAGTCAAAAATGCAACTATTCTAAATTGAATCAGCATTTTAAGATTTAAAATTTAAAATAATATTTTTTTGGGTAAGTTTTTGGCTACCAAAAATGTTATAATCGGCTGATTAAGAATAGATATGATTTATAGGGTCGAATATAGCTCCTTCACTGCGTTGCAAGCTTCCGACTGAAATAATATTACCCTTTCAGGGTACTGAAACCTCACCCAGCTCATCACTTATCACAAGTGCTTCCCACATGGAAGTGTGCCATTCGGGCGATAAAACCACTCGAATGGAACAAACCCCAAAATACCTATAAATAGGCAACACCCCAACCATAGTCAGCACACTCAACCTTTGTCATGTCTTCGCTTAAGACTCGAGCAACACCACTGATCATCCTCCTGGTTGTGGCTTCGTCTCTCGGCGAGACGGAGCCTTCGGAGGAGTCCCGCATTATAGGAGGACAATTTGCTGCTCCGGGACAGTTTCCGCATCAGGTTTCCCTGCAGTTGAAGGGCCGCCATCACTGCGGTGGCTCCCTGATCTCCGAGACGATGATCGTGACGGCTGCCCACTGCACCATGGGCCAGAGTCCCAGCCAGATGATGGCCATTGTGGGCACCAACGACCTGAGCGCTGGCAATGGCCAGACCTTCAGCATTGCCCAGTTCATCATCCATCCGCAGTACAATCCGCAGAGCCAGGACTTTGACATGTCGCTAATTAGGCTGAGCAGCCCTGTGCCCATGGGAGGATCGGTGAAGACCATCCAGCTGGCGGACTCGGACTCCAATTATGCCGCTGATACCATGGCCACGATCAGTGGCTTCGGAGCCATCAACCAGAACCTGCAGCTGCCCAACCGCCTCAAGTTCGCCCAGGTGCAGCTGTGGAGCCGCGACTTCTGCAACTCCCAGAATATACCCGGGCTCACCGACCGCATGGTCTGTGCCGGACATCCCAGTGGCCAGGTTAGCTCCTGCCAAGGTGACTCTGGTGGTCCTCTCACCGTCGACGGCAAGCTCTTTGGCGTTGTGTCCTGGGGATTCGGTTGCGGCGCCAAGGGACGTCCCGCCATGTACACCTATGTGGGAGCCCTGCGGTCCTGGATCAAGCAGAATGCCAACGTATAAATTGAGATTTTTGGTGCGAAACGTTTTGATAACCGACATGAAAATAAACCTATTTTGCAAATATTATTTAAGTGGTGTTTTATTTAAAATAATTAGGAAATATGTTTGTTTTGGGGTATTGGGATAAAAGTTCACACCTTCAAATCAATAATTAACAAAAGATTTTAAAAACTGTATGCTTTGCAGTTTAAATTATATAATTCAGAAATTTAAATACATTTTATTGGGAAACAGACAAATTTCACGCTTTTTTTACATGTAGAAATAAAAAAGCCACGGTAGATGGCGCCTTTTGGGTGCAGCTACCGTCCGAGAGATGGCGCTACCAAGGAAAGCAAGCCAGAACAGTAAAAATGGTACTAAAACGTTTAGGGTAAACATTTTTAGTCCTTATATGGCGGGAATTTTTGCTTTTTTTAAGTTCGAATTGGCGTCTAAATTAAAGAATTTTCTTTTTTATTTATCTGGTGCATCTTTTCGGCTGAATTAATAGGAAACAGGCCAATTCATGGCGCTCTTTTTGCTGGAACTGCTCAGTTTACGGACAGTATTAAGGCTAATCGTTCTTTCACTAGGAGATGAGGAAACAAATCCTTCGCCGAATAGGATAGTTTTTTCCGATGAGAGCCCATTGATGAATGCTTAATTAATAAAAACATCCCACAACTTTTTTTCAATTCACATATTTTTATTCATAACTGTATCTGTGATTCCTTTGCACAATTCTTGCGTCCTGGCTACACATTTACTACGCGCTTAGAGTTAAACTATGGTAAGTTGTAGTTGTTTTGTTAAAAAAAGATTATCGACCACTTCGTGTATGGCTTTTGGTTTCGTACGTAAGTTGTAAATGCCGCCTACAGTGAAGCTCGCTGGCTGGAATAGAACTTAGCAAATGAAGAAGAAGCTGTCGCCGCAGCATCGTGATATATATTATTATATGTACGCTTTAGTCTTGGATAAACAGTATGTAGTCGATAGTTATGTACACATTCAGCGGGATGCGATATGGAATTGTACAGTACGGTATATACACAGTCGCTGTGATTGTGACCTAGCCTAAACCTACAAGAGTTCGATGAACGGTTCAGGGAAAAATATTTTATGGTGTAAAGTAGTGTGTGTGTCAGAATGCGTCCGTTATAAATAGAAGGCACTATGCACGTTTGCATCAAGGACTAATACGCTAAGGACTAACGCTATATGTATCTTCTGTGATATATACTTTTAGTTGGGAAACTGATATTGGTAAGTACTACAAGCTGGCTTAGGATATGTCCACGTTATACTTTTCTTTGAGAATCCAACGGAAAGAAATGCAACGGATCTTCAAAAATAAATGGAACACAAAGGATACACGAAATCTAAACATCTAAACGTAATTTGGCATAAGGTTTCCAACGCTCCCACTCTCTCGCTCGTCTAAAAATTAGGCAACACAAAACCTTCTAGATCGTACTTTAGGAAAATAAATAAAATCAAAATTTTATAGGGAATGGTGGCGAGGGGAGGGGAGGGGAAACGAACAAAGGCTATCACCAAATGCTTTCCAACTCGGACTTAGCCTACGGCTTACTCGCTAAAACATATATTTGGAATGAGGCTCTCGCAAAGCCATTTGATGACATTTGTTTTTCTTTTTGTTTTCTTCTTCATTTCTTTTTATAAAATTCTTAAATATTTCGGAGCCTGGAAAGTAAGTCAAACAAACACACACACACACATTCCGTAAATTGTGCTAAATGTTTACAAATTTAAATGCAAAAATTGCGCTACGACTTATCGCCTTCGTTCGTTTTTGCCTGGCCTTGGCTCGGCTCAGCTCCTTAATACTAATCCTAAGTGCCTCGACTTAGGTCTAGACGCTAGAGAACTAATCATCTTATAGCTACTGTACAGCAGTCGTTCTTTCAGTGTCTGTTTGTCAAGTCTGCGGGTGTGTTTGTGGGTGTTGTTGTTGGTTGTTGGTTGTTTGTTGGTTGGTTGGTGCTTATGGCTAAGTAACGTCTATTCTGTTGTTTGGAAACATGTATAAAGTTTAGTTATATTTATATAGCATGGCAAGTGATGCTGCTGCTGCTGCTACTCTCTGTCCCACTCCCCGTCTATTGCACATGCCTCGCGGATCCTGCGACTACTCCAGCTCCTGTCTCCACTCCATGACTGGCTCCTTGCTCCTGCTGCTCCCCCGATCCTGCTGCTGATGCTGCTGCTGCTGCTTTTGCTATGCATGTGGTGGCTGGTGTCGCCGCGAAGTGGGCAACATGATGTTGCCCCTCGCATAGAAGTAGCCTCACAACTTGGAGCTGTCGTAGTTCTCGAGAGTCCACTGCTGGCGACTGAGGGCATTGTTGCACTCCTCCATCAGCAGACGGTCCTTGCTCTCCGAGATGGCCAGGCACTTGCCGGAGGTGCCGTGGTGTAGCTGCTTGGTGTTTTCGCGATAGGACCAGAACTGTAAGTGAAAGGAGATTTAATTTAATGTATTTATATTTAAATTAATTAATTTTGGTTATTATTATAAACTTTTCACTTGAAAAATGGGGAAAAAATCAATTTAAATCTGTAGAAATCTCCCACTTTTTATCCCTCTTACTTTAATATATTTTCTTTTTTATACTCACCTGATTTCCTTTGCCGCCGTGACACGCGTAGAGCGTCACATCCTTGCCGGCGTAGTCCAGACAGGAGTCGTCGCGACGTATTTCGCCCGCCTTGCTCAGCATCCAGTACTGCGGAAATCGAGGGGAGACACAAGGGATTAATATAAATTGTAATGTCAGCGAATGCGTTTGCCAGTTTGCCAGCAGCGAAAGAAAAGTTTTGCCAGGGCTACAGCCGCACAACTTTATTACACACTAATGTTTTATTCAATTAAATGCCAAAAAGCAGCTCTCGGTGTGTGTTGTGTGTGTGTGTGTTGTGTCTCTGTGTGTTCGAGTGTGTGTGTACATATCCTGTGGGTGTGCGAGTCTGGGCCATGATTATTTATAATTTAAAACACGTTGCCAATGCCAGATGGCCTGAGCTCGCTGCTACAGAATCTGCTGGTGACTGAAATTGCCTTTGTTTGCTGCTGCTGCCACGCCCCCTCTTCACCCGTCCCCCCTTTTGGCAGCCGGGTCGTGACCAGCCGCCATTTTGTGTTACCATTTCCGTTTCCTGTCGTTGTTGCCAGTCCCGGATAGACACCCTCTCTGCCCGCTTGCCTTCTTTATTTTGTTTATAATGATGCCGGGACTGGAATAATGATGAGATCGGTCAGCGCAGGACATCGAGGGGATGTTGTGTGCCATGAATAATTACGGTTATTGTTTGACCAGTTCAATTAGGGGAGTGGCCAAAGGTTCATGCGTCAATGCTCTCCTCTCTGACAAATAGTACAAGTAAAAATTTACTTTATCTGCTTGAAAATTTAATTTCAAAAGGATATTAACTTTAAAAGGAAGTATTTATTGACTAGAATTTTTCTCTGAGCTGCTTCTTGTGACTATTTATTGCTTGAAATCCTATAAATATTCCGCCTTTCTAATCCCTGACATTACTCCTGCTCTCTGTATCCTTTTTAGACCCCGCCTTACAGCATTGTCACGTTCTGCTATTGCATCCAGACTAATGCACTGTTTCCACCGTCCAAGGACGTTTCCCGCCGCAGCGTTTATGCATCGTGTTCATCCTCGCTCATTGTTTAGGCTTTCGCCCCACCGACACTCCGCCCACCCGTCGTTTCATCTGTCGTCCTTCGCGTTCTCAATTTGCATTTCTTTTTATCTTTGCGATCCCCGTTTCCCCGCTAGCATTGCGTTTGTTGCTGTGTGTGAGATGCGTTTTTAATTACGTTTTTTACGTCTCTCGCTTTTTTTTCCACTCCCCGCCTTTTATCTAGTGTATTTTTTATGTGTGTAGCTTTATTTCCGTTTTGTTCTCTCCCACTGAACAAATTTGTTTGCTGGCTGCACACAAATATTTTTGCTAGCACGCCAGAGAAGTACTTTCATTATGTGGACAGTACTACTAACCCCTTTTTGGGGGCGAGTGGGTTTTTTTTCGGTACATCCTTTGACGCGGCAGTCGAAAGCGTTATCCCCAGCGCTCACCCAGTTTTCCGCTTTTCCCCATTTTTCTCGGTTCGCCAGCCAAATTTCGCGTTGTGCGAAATTAAAAATTTGCGCTCAAAAAAGCGAATCGCGTGCTGCATGTTGTCCCGCTGCAAATGTTGATTATTTTATACGCCGCCGCATTTCGGAGACCAGACAAACATTTGGTTAAATCTTTTTAAGAGGGCTTTTTCGGGGTATATTCAATTTCTGCAGTCTGATGTTGCAACAAATATAATTTGCTTATGATTCTACAGCACAGAAATTGCTTTAGATTTGAAATAAATCTTAACACTCACTCGGAAAGTGTAATTGGAGTAAAAGTTTTAATTGGTTTAAAATTCCCTGGAAATTTCGTTGTGCATTTCTTTCATAAAACCTGTATAAATATAGTGTGCATCCCAAAAAGTAGGCCATGTTTTTTGCAGACTGAATAGCCAGGTATCTTATGGTCGTCTCCCGTACATTTCATTCTATTTTTAACTATTCTCCCTTAAATGCAGCTCCTATTTGTAGCATAGTGTTGGTCCCCAAAGGCGGGACAGGGACCGTGGGCAGTGGGCGTGGCAGATGTCTGTCTGGGGCGATTTTAGAACAAGCAGAACGAGGTCAACACTTTTGCCTCCATTTTAAATGTTGAATATACAATATTCTTCTCACACATCCCCAGCGTATCTGTATCTGTATCTGTATTTGTAATCTGTATCTGTGTGAGCGTGAAAGTATCTCAGGCAGAGTGTAGATAAAGCGTTCTATTGTAGCAGTTCATTTGCTTGCAAATGTTTTTGTTTGTTTTGTTTGTTGCCCCATTGTTGTCTACCGACTTGTTTAAAATACTAGTAACTAAAGCTCTGTTTGTCAGTCTCATTGTTTCGAGTGTTTGCTGTTTTTATTTTTAATTCTTGTTTTAATAGCACACACATAAAAAAGTACAAAGCCAAAGCCAAAGCCATGTAAATGATTTATCATTCGGCCTTTTATTTATGATTGCGTTTTAATTAATTTCTGTGACATGGCATAAATCGACCGAATTTCCCAAATGTGCAACACTGTGTCGCCTCTATGTGTGTGTTTTAAGTTATAGTATTGTGTGTGTTTGTGTGTGAGTGTGCTTGCGCGCTTGTATGCATCCTGTAAAACTGTTAAAATGTCAATGCTGGCAAAATTCGTTGATAAATACTTTCACTTATGGCAGGCAAATAAATTGAATATGAATTGTTTGCCGGCGAGCGCGGCAATAAATCCAAATTATTTATGTACTCTACAAATACTTGTTATTGTAGCCACAAACTCCGTCAAAATTAGTGCTCAAAACCGCAGGACTTTCACAAGGGTATAGAAATACCAACGGCAAAAATAACGTTATTTGTTGCAACGAGGGATCCGATTTTTTTGGAACACCTTATTAGAAGAGGGACTTCCCACACAGGCACCAAAAATCAAAAAACAAATTACGGGTAACAACTTTTTCAAAACGAAAACAAAAAGTGAGAAAGTTGCAGGAATTTAGTGCATTTACTTAGCTAAGGAAATTAAAGAAAAAAAAACAATTTTAAATGAAAAGAGTTAGGAATTTAACGCGTAAAGTGAAAAGTTAAGGGTCGTTTTGCAGTTAAGTTAAGATATAGAGCTGGGAAAAGGATTGGCGAATATTTAGTTCAATGAAGGTAAAGTTTAGAACTTTTCAATTCAATTTTGTGGCTTAAACTAACTTAGAGGTAAGACATTCTTTTTAAATTTCTTTTTATTGATTTTATGATAAGTTTAGTTTCTAAACAAAATCAAAAAAGCAAATATTATCTACAAAAGGCCACAAAAAATTCTTTTAATTAACTTCTGCTTCCTAAAAAAATCTATCAATGAATTTAAAAAGTTTTGCATGAGTTTTTTAATGTGGAAATGTTACATTTCAGTCATTAGTTTCTAAACCAAATAATGAAATCTTAGTAAAAACTCATTTCACCTTTAAACTTTATTCCTGGACCTTTGGTTTAAAATTGGTTAAGCGATGATGATGTTATGTGAAATGGAAGGAGTACTTTGTCCAGTGTGAGTCTGGGTTTCTGGTTTAAGGTATATAGGTTTAGGTTTAGGCTTAAGTAAGTAAAGCAAGCGGAGGTTTAACAAAAATGTACCAAAAATACTCGTGTAATAATACAAATAGCGAGAAAGCATCAACTCTGTAACAGGAAGGTAAACAACCGAAGCAGAACACCAACAGGGATCAGACGTGTTCCCAAAAGCATGAGAGGATCAACGAGATCGAGAAGACGAAAGGAAAACGCATTGGTCTCCCTTCTTGAAGAGGTCTGAGGACACGGTGGACACGGAGGTGGATACCTGATTTCCTCCTTGGCCATGGCATTGATAAATGGTAACCGGGGCGTCCTCCTCGGATTTCTCTTTCGCATCCAGGCACATGCCCGTGCGCAGGTTGGCGATCTGCAATTTAAGTTCACTATATAGAGGATCCATCGGACAGCTGAGTTCAAGTAAGGGAATATGCTATATATGTTTTATATAACACCCAATAGCCCGAGAGAATTTAGTGTGTTTTTTTTTAAGGAGGGGAAAGGGAAACACTGTCAGTGTTTGGTAGCAGAAAAGAGTGGAAAAAATAGTGGAGATATTCCTTGATCTTCTTGCGGATTTCTTGTGCCTCGACGGAGTTTGTGGCGGTCGCAGGACTGCTGAGATGGATTGGCTTGACAAACCTGGTTACCGCCCTGTCGATGGCAGGGATATGTGCCCACCGCCTTCTTCTGGTGCTTCTTGCCGGCCGGAGCGTCCATGCAGGTGCGACCGCCGTAACCTAAGTTTCTAATCTGTGGAATGGATTCACATTGCAAGGGTTCGTATTTTATGTTAGCTGTTCAGAATCAGTTTGTTATTCAATCTGGGAGGTACTAGTAGCTCTTTAGTAACCAGGGGTCCATGTCGGGTTGAAGGGGAGACAGAACACTGAGAACTTACCTCGCCATGGGCCACCGAATCGCCGGGAATGAAGAGTTCGGGATAAATGTTGTCCAGATACCATTTGAAGCTTTTGCAGTTGAGATTTTTACTGTAATTTTAGTTTATATTTTAAGTTAAATATAAAAGAACGTTTTAAAATCCTTTTAAAAGGGTGCCTAAAGGCTTGCTGTGAAATGTGCAACTTTTGCCATTCGTTGCCTACTTTTGGGCACTCTCTTAAAAGTAATGGTGACGAAACTTTGGTAATAATTGCCTGGCTCTTGCCAAAACTTATATGGTTATTATAATGGTTGTGGGGAATCCCCTACAATGCACTCACCGCAGCTCAATGCGATCGCTGACATCGCCCCAGTCGCCCTTGTCGTTGCCGATGCGGTGATAGTAGTACTGCGAGTACTCATCCATCCAAACTTCGGCCAGTCGCACCGAGTTCTTCCTCAGCACATTCACGCCCGAACGCCACTGCAATTGGATGGTAGAATGGGGGTTAGTCGGGATTGTACGTTGAGAATGGAAAATGGAGGAGGGAAAGCGCAATCAGTGGACCAGTGGATGCCAGAGTGCCGGAGTCAATGGAAATATTTGGTCAGCAAACAGAGTCCGACGGAGGAACAATACCGCAGTGGAAGCAGGGCGCCGTGGAGTGGAGTGGAGAGGAGTGGCCAACAAAGCCTAATTACCTGAATGAGTAGCTTTTGCTTAGTGGCATTAGGTGGCTCGTGCTGGCTCCTGTCCTCAGCCTTTTGCGGTTGTCCTTGGACAACTGGTAGCCTCTCCAGGCGACCCGCCCACCCATCTATCTTCGCCCTCTGCCTTTGTCTGCCGCCCCTCTGTGTTGTGTGTCTTGTTTTGTGTTTATGAGTTCACTGTACAGGTGTCTGTGTGCCTTGCTGCCTAGCTGCATTCCGGCCGGATAGCAGGAAAATTCCTGGTCAGAGCAACGCGGAAAGGGAGGCCACTGTTTGCTCCTGACATTTATTGAAATTGCCGGCTCAAGCCGTAAATCGTGAACCGATACGTCTGCTGTTAATTCCTGTTGCACTTTCCTTTAAGTTGTATTGTTTCAGATTTTGTTGCCAGCCAACTGAATGTCTTATGGAATTGCTTTGCATATTTTGCCTTTCATTGCCAGACTTTAATTGAAATATTTCAACTGTATTTGTGTGTATTCCATAAACGGGCTTAAATGAGGATAAACAGGACTATTGGGCTTTAATTGGCGTCTTAATATAATTTGGGTTTGAATATGAATTGACTTTGTGCGAAATTTATTGCAGACTTACAAAATGGAACTGCTTTTCATTAGCTGAGATGTTTTCTTAATTTAGATTTAAGAGATTTTTGTATGCTATGAAAATATGTGTATTAAAATTTACTATCCTTTCTCAAGGATATTCTATTTATTTAGCTTGTTAAGGTTAATAAAGGTAACCTAATCGAACTACTGCCGGATGCACAGGACTTTATTCTGTAGTGGTCTATCTCCTTTTTCTATTCTGGTGATTATCCTGGGGACAAGGAACTCCCCTGGGATTTGGCAGGTGCCCAATTGGTTAGTTCCACTCCAAGAGCATTCGGTCTCCTGTGTGTGTGTGCTACGCCATTGACATCAAAACAGTTGCCAAACTTTTGTCAAGCGTAAACCGTTGATAATTGAAGCTGGCCCAAAATGCAAAGATCTATGGGATGGGTCAGTGTGTGCGTGGGTGGGTGGTGTGTGCGGTGTGCGAGGAATCCACAAAACACTCACTCACAGACACACACACACACAATTTGCAGCACATGTTGCAAAGACAGCCGCAATGCATGTCCATGTCGGAGTCCGTATCTGTGTGTCTATGCCTCTCGTGTCCTTGTCTGTGCCATGTGTGCCATGTTGCTGCCATTTGGCAAAGAGGACGAGCTGGGGCGTGGCCAGGATTGGGCCACTGTTGACCAAACACGAACCTCTGGAGCGGAGTGGAGTGGTCTGCTCTAGCCTGGTCCTGGTTCTGGTTCTGGTCGTGGTCCTGACGCTGCTGCCCACACAAAACGATACGGAATGCAGACAGCATTCGATGTTGGCTAAGAGTTTTAAATTCCGCCTGGCCAAATTGCAGACCAACTGCCATTTCTTAATGAGCACTGGACCAGTCGATCAATATTGGTTTTTCCTTTCCCCCTTCTGCCCGCAATGATTTCTCATTTTCCCTGCGGTTTCTTTTCCATAATTGATCGATGATGTATGGCACAAATGGGCACAAGTTTGGTAATTGCTGGCTTTATGGTCTCATAGATTTTCCACTCAAAAATCGAGTCCGACAAAGGAATTAAGTATGGTAACTTACCTTATATGGCGACCGCTTCCGGAAAATATGACCCACATGGGAGCAGGGGACAATCTCCAGAGTGCCACCGCACATCCAGGTCTTGAAGGACAGCTCCAGGTTCTCGCCGCCCCAAATGTCGAAGCCGGAGTCGTAGGTTCCCAGGCGATCGAAGAACTCCCGGTCGATAGAGAAGAGGCCACCGGCCATTGTGGGTGAGTAAACGGGCTCGGCCGAGCTCTGGAAAGTAAGAGAAAGAACAGGTAAGAACAGGTAAGAGCAATTTCATTTGGCTAATTGATACTCGGCTGCGCTGAACCAGAGATAAACACCGAAAAGGAGGGGAAGTGCCACAAGTGGCCAAGCACACACCTGAGCAAACTTTTCGCAGCCGCAGCCCCAATCGCTTCCCATCTCGCTGGGGGCGGGCAGGGGGCGGGGTGGCAAAAAGTTTGCTGGCTCGCTTTTTTCGTTACTTTCAACAGCTTGCCACAAAATACTTGAGGCTACGTTTTATTTAGTACAACATTTTCATTGCTCTCCTAAAAGATATTCCCCTTCCCACACACACATACAGAAACTCCTAAAGTTTTCTATGTGCAAAATTTTGTTGTAATTGAATCCTTGGTCGAGAGTCCTGGTCTCTGGTTTTTGGCTTCTCCCTTTGGTAGCACAATTTTTTGCATTTAATTGGAGAATTTCGTTTCATTCCTGAATGCAATTTAATTCCTACGAGCCTGTATTTGTATTTGTATTTGTGTTTGTGTTGTGTTTGCACTTGAATTTATGCCACAAGCAGCAGCAGCAGCAGCTGTTAGTCGGTGAGCTTGTAAAATAATTAAAAATAAATAAAGTTTCCCATTTGTTTTTTATTCTGAGTTTGGAGAGTGGAAAATAAGTTTACAGCGAAATAAAATTTAAAATGTACACATACAAGTGACTTCCGAATGGATAACTACGGATGGATGCCCTTTTAGTGTGTTGTACAAATAATCCGTAAAAACACACTTGAATTAGATAAATGTACAGCTTGAAGAAATTATTTAGAGTTGAAATAGTTTGCTAAATAAACAGGATAGTTTCATAAACTTTGTATCTATTTAAAGAAGATTTAAGTAAAGTTTTAGCCTGAACTTTAATTTAAGCTCACTCAAAATTTAAAATAAATAAAACTCAAAGGTTATACAAGTTATTTAATAATCTTAACACCTCAATTCAAGTTTAATGTCATTATAACCGATCCATAAGGTTGTTAAAACCCTCAGTAAGTGGTAATAATTTAAACTGAAATATGTATTTAATTTATTTATTGTGATTGCATTTCATTTAATGGATGGCTCGCTGGGGAGACATCATAATAATTTTCATTATTGCGAAATTATGCCAGCAATGCGACAGAGGTAGCAATCAGTAATTATTGCGTATACGCAGCGTTGCACGGCCCAAAAATCCAACGCGATGGCTAAGCCAACAGATACACTTTCGGGGGCTCCAAGTAATTGAGTTTCATGAGGGAGAAAACGCTGACAAACGTAAAACGGAAAATGGCAAAATAAATGAAATTGTCACGGCAAAGGGTCCAAGAGGGAAAATAAGAGTAAGGAGAGGAAAGCCGGAAAAGGGCGATGCCAGGCTGAGTGGAAGACAACTAAAAACGTGTAACTTAAAGTCAACAAGAAGTACGAGATACAATAAGAAAAAATATATATATCCGGCCACCGGACAACAAAGTGAAATCTCCAAACGCGACAAGTACCATTGTGCTTTTGGGGGAACAGCTGCCTCTCCCAAGGGGGAGGGATGGAAAATTCGCAGTGTGACATTTAATAAACGCCTGCAACGGCAGGGACGAGACGAGGGCGGGACAGCAGGCACAACAATGTGGACAAATATGCGAAACGCACCGAAAAGGAAACTCTGTGGGCTCAGAGAGAAGGCTGCGGCATGCGGGCGGCCATTTTTTGTTGCCACCGGAAGTGACAGAACAAATAGCAAAAGTGAAAAGCGGCAAGGTGCTTTCGGGACGCTGCATGCGAGTGTACCAGGACGAGGAGGAGTCTGAAAAGATTCCTCTTATTGTTATAACCCAACCCGCTCGACTTCTGTTTTATTTTTTACCCTCTTCCTGCTTGTGTGTGTGTATCCGTTTTTGTTTTCCGCTTTTTCCCGCTCCGGAAATGGAAGTAAAAGGCGCACACACAAACACACACATATATACTTTTATATTACAAAACTACAAAAAAAAAACGGAGCGGGAAAGTCTCGCTCTGGCGAAAATAAACTGAAATGAAATAAAATGCAGAGCTGAATAAATAAATATACACGAAAATATGAGTGAAGCGTGCTGCCGCTGCAATTGCTGTTTGTGCAAACAACGCGGCAGAACTTTTCGCTTTTCCGAACTCCCCCCATCCCCCACTCCCCGCCCTGCCCTGCCTGGCAGCTTTTCCCATTTTCCCCGTTGGCCCGCATTTTTATGTTTGCCATTGGCTGCATATAATGCAGCTTAAATGATTTAAAAGCGGGCAAATAAACGCAATTTTTATGGTCGTGTTATGTGGCGCTTGTGGGTGTGGAAAGCCAAAAGGGAAACCCAGTAACTATTACTAAAAAAAAAACAAACTTAAAGTTTATATAGAAACCGCATGTGTTTACTGTAATTCTAAGCAGACTCTTTAATTTATTCCGCATCTAATTCAATTTATGTTGCTCTAAAACAAATGCTTTTACTAAAAACAGTCACGCTTTCAAACGAAATTGCATGTTATTCAATTAGTTTTAATTATGTAAATAATATTTTCAATGGATTCGCTCTCGCAAAACACAGCTGAATCCCTCAAATAAAAACAGAGAGCATTATGAAAAAAGTTCGATTAATAATACCGCGAAATAATTGCATTTCACATATAAATTTTTTCTCGTTCGAAACAAAGTCGCCATTGTGCACGCTGTGAAAGGCTTTTCGGGAAATTGCAGCACACAATATAAAAATCAATCAAGGGCATTACATTTCAACAAAGCCGGAGAGAAGTATTTTTCAATCGACCATTAAAGCCGCAAAATCCACAATAAAGTTACAAAATACATTCTCAATATAGAAGAACAAAAAATAAAAGCCAATCGCATTGTTATTTCGCTTCTCACCTCACTTTGAATTTTCCTTTCGGGCCATTTATTTCGCCCTAATCCTGCCAAGAGGAGGACCGAAGCCAACTCCCAAGGCAGCTCAAATAAAGATTCATGACCGAGAACAATCAATTTTTCCTTGGAAAATTGTATAAACAACACAGGCAACACAAGGAGGCATAATGGCAAATCCAAGGCAGCGAAATAGAGCTTAAAATGACAAGACGTCAAAAGTAACTTGGGCGCACATTTCTCATTCACTTGGCATATTTGGATGTATCCAAATAAATCGTCGGGCATTCATAATGGTTAGAGTGTGTGACACATTTTATGATGAGAAATGAAGGACACGCCGAATCCTAGGGGGAGTCCCGGCCAAGGGCGGGGATCCAGGGGCCTCTGGATCAGCTCAACCGCAAATTAAGCAAGCGAAACCTCACAGTGCGGTTCCGTTTTAAAGGCCTGGCTTTGTGAATAATGTGCTAACCTGCTGTGGCTTTCAAGGAAACCCAAGAACAGCCACCCGGCACCCAACACCCGCCACCCAATGCCACACCACATGCCACACCACCCGGAAAAGCTCCACTCAGGAGCGGCATCAACATATCCACATTAACATCAAATAAAACAGTCACGTCGAGCGGCAGGAGGCGCCGAAAAAATATGCCCAGGAATATCGTAAATGTCAGAGGAGCCTTAAGGACTCGGGGATGGGCCTGAGGATGGTGGATTCTCTGCAGACACGCACCAAGTGCCGATGGGTCTCTTAGCTCACAGCAGGCAGCCGCCGCCCAGGAAGACAGCAGGCGATGATAATGCTCAAAAAATGAGATGGGAAAAGGGATGCAACGAAGAGGATACCCTAGAAGTCAAAAGGAAAATTCTAAGAAAATTATATTGGAATTGTGTTATATCTTATTTTGAGATGCAATGAAATATTCTCTTTTCAAATTTGATTATCCTTTTTCAAAGCCTCTTAAGCTTCACTGCTACCCTGTAAGTGCTTCTATGCGATGCTCTACAAAATAAAGAAGACGTTGTCGGCGGGCAGCGAGAGACACGCGCGAGAAAAAGCCCGGAAAAAAATGAATATAACGCTGCTTGACATAATGTGAAGTTGACTTTGACAAGTGCTTGGGCCGGGCCACGCCCCCCTACGACACACACACACATGGCGTACAGTGCGGACCATATCCGTAGGTTGGCAAAGTGGCAACTTAGCGGGGCCAACTTGAGAGTTTCATGCGCCCAAGTTGCTATTTGCATTTTGAGTCAAGCACCGAAAAGTCGCAATCTCCGCCAAAAGTTAATAGTTGAGGAATGCTTCAGGTCAATGGGCGAGCAAGAGGACGAGGAAGTGGGACTGCAAGTGGAGGAGGGGAGAGGGTAGAGGGGTTTTCCTGCGAAATCGGAATCAGGATAAGTAGCATTGCATCTGCGTGGAATGTATCTCTGAGCTACAATTTGGCTTATTGCTCAAGAGCTCAGAAGTGGAATTCCCATCGGCGAACTTTCCTGCGTCCTTCCCCTCCCTCCCGCGCTTAACCCACTCGACATCCTTTTGGTGCGGGAATCAGGCTGCTTAAAAGCGTATTTAAATGTTTAATGTAGCGTTCACTCACACACGCACACCGCCCGCCCGGGGGTCGGCCGGAGGTAAAAATTAGCATAAAAAAGTTGTTTCAGTGCTCTGGTGATTTTGCTTTGATTACCGGTTCACTGGACTGTTAGCAAATGCTCAACCGCTCCAGTCCACCAACCAACTCCCACGAAGGACCCGACACCCTTTGGCCAGGACTCCCTAAAAGCAGGAAACAAAAGGCCAGGGGCGGAGTGGAGGGGATGAACTAAAGGGGGTTCTTAGGTAGTTTTCATTAGCGAAATAAGTTTTGGCTTCACTAGTTTATGGTGCATAAAGTTTTTCATTTAAAGTTTCTGAAAAACCTTTATTTCCGCTCAGTTGGAGCATGCAAGAAATCGAAACTGATATCGATAGATTCGATAATTAAAAAATAATCCCTCTGCTTAATTTATTTTTTTTTCTTCTCTTCATTAGAAATAAATCTAAAAATATGTATATCCATTAAAGTTAGTTTTGATTTCTAAAAACTCTTCAATACACAAAAACGTTCAAGCTTTTAAGAAGCTTAACGATTTCACCCTTTCGATAATGGCAAATTATCATCAAAATGCAACATAAAACTTTATCATTTCCGTTTAAATCCTACCCGACCCCCCTTTAAATCTACGCTCCTGACCTTTTGGGGGAATAATAATAAAACGCAGCAGCGATTGCCAGGCGCGAAAGCGCGTGCACAAAACTTTGTACGTTTTTAGTACGCGGCGCATCCTGGCGCGAGGTCCTGGCAGATCCCGAGATCCCCTGGACCAAGTGCAATAAAAACCAAAGTGCAACTTTGCGTATTAAGCAGTAAAATCTGCCAGCACAAGCAGAGGGACGGCCGGAGGGGCGGGCAGGACGACGGCTTAACTGTTGGAAAATTAAAAGAAAATGGCAAACGCGCCCTGGCAGGCTTTTCTCCGCGACACTCGAAAGCACCCCGTCGCAGCCCGAGGACATTACTAAATTACGTTGTCAGAATGGCAGCCTGGCCAAGAGCACGTGCTTGACCCAGCCCAAGGACTTTTCGCTTAGGTCCTGCCGAAATTCCATGCTTATTTAATTTGCACCGATGTTATTTAAGTTTTTTAAGCTGTGGCGCTAAGTAAGCGCGAAAGTTTAGAGGATCCTTAGCTTAGTTGGTCTAAGTTACACCTTAGGAAATTATCTTGATAAATTAAGAGAACTAACAAATATAATTTGTAGGAAATAAAATAAGTTTTAAGGTCTATTAAATACTAGTTTAAATATTTTTAACAAAGTATACTTGACTCCCCTTATTACTTTGTTTATTTGGAATTTGTAGATGAAAAATAACAAGTAATTTATATATATTTTCTTGTGCCTTAATATTTTCCCTTGAGATGAACGTTTCGAGATTATCCTTGTCCGCCTGCCTGGGCATTTGGCTTACAGCTTTTACCTCGCGGTGGCCACCGCCCAACCACCCATCAAGGTCACTTCCCCCCCGAAACTTGATAAAAGTGTAATTTTTGGTTATGCGAAACGCGTGCTCAATTTGCATGGCACTCTGGCAGATGGATGGCTGATGGATGGTTTTCAGAGCACGGGCAGGAAGGCAGGCAAGGAGGCGAGGAGCCGAAGGAGGACGGTAACTGCCTTCTAAGTACGTGCTTACATCCAGTTGATGAGCGAATATGGACGCTGGCCGTGCGCCTCAAGGGCCGACTGCATAAATTATGCATGCAATTTGACGGGAACGGCGCGTGGGCGGAAAATGTGCAGTTATTAGCAGTTAACAAAATGCAGATGGCTCGTCCACGCTGTGACCCATTTGCATCCATTGTCGAAATTGTGCAGAATTTGCAGAATATTAGTAGGTCTTAGGAAGTTGAAATTGAGTTAACTTGGCTTGTTACTTTTCGCGTTTTTCAAGGATATTCTTAATATATTTTTCCCAAAAACGTAGCTACTTTTAGATCGATATCCAACACGGCTTTTCAGCGCCATTTTATTTTGGTTACAAAAATAGTGTAAGTGTAAAAACCTTGCCCCTAATTCTCGCACATTTATCATTCGGCGATGTCATTTAAAAGGGCCCCACATTCATTAGCTGGTGTAAATGGGGCTTAAGACATATTCCCCAAAAATGACGCTATGCAAATGAAGCCCCGTTTGTCCATTTCGCTTGGGTTGCGTTTGGGTTTTGTTGCTTTGGGGCTGGGGTCTGGCTTGGGTTAACTGGTGGGTCCAGTGTCCACCACTAACCAGAACAAATGTGCCACGGACATGGAGGTACAGTGGAGAATCCTGCCCTCCGGAAGCGCAGACTGCGGAATGGCAGCTAATTAATAATACGAAATTGCGCTGCCAGGAACTGTCGATGAAAACCAAACATGGCTGCCGTTTCACAGTTTTCCGATTGCATGACGACCACGACGCGGATGCAGAGTGTGTCCCGGAATGGAAATGGGGAAAAAGCTGGGGACCGTTGATGCTGATGATGAGGGGCTGCGGCTGAGAAAAGCTGCTTGTTCGGGGTGAAAAAAGTTACCCTAAACTCTAATCCCACATGCACTGAGAGGAAAGTTGATAGTAAATTTTAAAATAAAGAATTACAATGACTACACTTGTAGGGAAAAACAATAAGCTAATGGTAAGAGTATAATTATCTAATTTTTTTCTTTATTACTAAAGATTCTTGTAATAAAGAAAATAATATAGTATATATTTCCTGCAAACTACACATTTTAAATATATTTCTTAAGGAATTAAATATGTCTTTATTGTTGAAGTTAACTCTTTAAAAACGTGAAATACTTCCTTAAAATCCAGAAATAACTTTATAAGAGTAAGTAAATCGTTTATGCAAAGCTTCTTTTAAAAATGCAATAAAATTCCTAATAGATCTTGGCCATAAAAAATCGCATCTATTTGTTAAATTTATATACCTTTTTCTGGGCTATAAAAAATCTATTGTGCTGTTCAAGTTTATATCTCTTTTTCTAGTGCATTTTTCATGCGGGGTCCCATCTAACTGAAGGGGCCTGCGGAATGAGCCTTTCGCCCCTCGCATCGTTTGCGAAAATTGCTTAAAAATGAACCCGAGCTCCGACAGTTGATGGATGGTCTGAAAAATTTGGCTCCCAACCGATCCTGTCCTGCTCCTCACTGTGTGTATGTATATCCC
The DNA here is from genome assembly GCA_008042585.1 of Drosophila punjabiensis. NCBI lineage: Eukaryota > Metazoa > Arthropoda > Insecta > Diptera > Drosophilidae > Drosophila > Drosophila punjabiensis. The sequence continues at coordinate 98,250 of VNJR01011514.1, read as the reverse complement.
TGCACAACCCATATGTGTGTGTCTATACTTCCGCCCACAACTATCATCGTGTGCGGCTAAGTGTTTGAAGGGGGCGTGGCTGCTGTGCCCGCCATGGGTTAAGAGTTGCTGGCGAAGCTTTAAAAATTTCATATCTATTTTAGTGCTTCTGCTAGCAGCAGTGCCATCCGCTGCCTCCGCTTATTTCCATAGTTATTTTTCATGCATTTTCCAGAGAGCAGCAGCAGCAGTAGCAGCAGGATAGTGGGAGCTATTATACTGTTGCTGCTGCCGCCTTTGATGTGTTGTTTTCCTTCTTTTTTTTATTTCGCCACTCCATGTTTTGCTCCTTTTTGCTTGTGGAGAGTGTGCTGTGCATTTTTACGAGCGTTTTTTAATAAATCATGCGCCACGTAAGCTGACTTTCATGCAGAGGATACATTTCCCTGTGTATATATATGCATTTTGTGTGCGCCTGAGTGAGTGATTTGCATATGCTGTAGCCCCCTTTTAGCCAGGGCTGGAAAATTGCAGGCCACAAATGCACTTTGGCCCAATTAGTTTGGCCAAAATGAACTGAGGCGCAAATTGCTTCGCCTTCCATGGAAATGGATGGTTGCACACAGTCTTCGTCTCGTCACATCATCGGCCAGCCCTGGTTTCCATCTGTCTTATACGCCCACAAATCACTTGGGCCACGCCCACCGCCCATCGAAAGGGTCGTTAGTTTCGGGTTTTCCCCGACAAAACCGAAAAAAGAACACCATCCTCGTCACTCGCCATTGGGTGCAAATTAATACACTTGCGAGCCACGAGGCAAAATTGCGGAGCGATCTTGTTTCCCCGTTCGTTATGTGTGTGCTGCGGTTTTCCGGCTATCATGGGTTAAGGGGTTGGGTGCGGTCCGGGGTTAAGGGGTCTGCCTGCGAACAGAAACAAACGAGCAGCCAACAAAGTTTTCTCTGTTTTCTCGTGTGTGTGTGTGTGAGTTGTGTGTTGTTGTGTTTTCACCCTCCGCACATGGCTTAATATGCAAAGTTATGGGTAAAAAGCGAAGAGATGTGGCAATATAGAGTTACAGTCTTTAATCTATAAGTCAAAATGGGTTATATATAGTCAGCATAAAGAATTCAGATTAATAAATAAATTTAAACTGATAAGAAACAATTAATTCAAGCTAATTTGTAAAGCATTATCAAGATTGTTTAAAAACTGAGACCATGTCTTTAAGCTCTTACCTTAATATAAACTTCCTAATATAAATCTTGGTCCTCCTAGCAATCCCTTGACTATAGATAAAAGCTACAAAACATTTTACAAATTTCTAACTTTGTACATCAAAGCAAAATTACTTAAAAACTTTCAAAGCTTCAAGAAAATTTACAAGAAAAATCCCAGAAAAAAGGTACAAGTGTTTTCTGGAAGTTCTTTTCCTCGACATTCCACTGTAGTTGCATTCCAGACCCTACTCTCTCTCTCTCTCTCTCTTCCTACAGCTGGCTACAGCTCGTTAAAGCTGGCTTCAATTGTTGGGTATTTTTATAATAATTTTGGAATATTATTAATGCCAGCCGAAAAGCCGGCCCCACTCATTCTCCCTCCTTCCGCAGCCAGCCACTAAAGTGTAGCATACTTCGGGGTCGCTCGTAAATATCAAAAATATATGTGTCTGGTGAGTGTGTGTACTGTGTGTGTGTGCGTGATACTGCTGGCTACACGTTTAATTAAAGAACGCCAGCTTTTAGCTCGATATAATAAACTGAAATATAGACAGGACAGGAGGCGGGGAGAGAAAACGGAAGCAGCAGCAGCAGCAAGGAGTTTTATGAATTGCCATGACAAGCCCGCAGGTCCCTAGTTCGCTTCCCTGGCCCCGTTTTGCCACATTTCCCCCGGCAGCTTCCCCGCTCAACCCATCAAGTCTAGTTACAACATTTCAATTAAAAGTTAAACGTGCACGTAATTATGCGGACTACAAGGAAAATGTGTAAGTAATATTCCGCTGGCGCATGGCGAAAAATTAATTAACCAAAAAAGCTCAAAGCGAAAAGCGAAAAGAGAACATGCCTTGCTAAAAATTAGAAAAAAAGAGAAAGAAAAATCCCAAAATCTCAACAGCCGCAAAGGAAGGGAAATAAAACCTCTTTTTTTGTTGGCTCCCGGCGATTTTAGGTATTTTTTTATTTGGTTGAAAGCGCTCGTGCATGTGATTGGGTTTTTCTCGAAGCCCATGCTTAACCCCGATTTTTTTGGGTTCTCTCTCACTTTCAGGGAATTAACACCCACACAGAGGGCAGCGGAAAAAAGATGAAAGCGAGTCTGTTAATTGATAATGTACAAAATTGAAATTGCACAGAAAATAATTGAGTGGCAGGCAAACACGACCTTTCATCTGGCAGACTTCAGTCCATATTCAAATCAACCGGAGGCTGTGAGACATTGAACACAAAAAGAAGCTGGAACAAGGGCATGCCAATTCCATTTGGCTTCAATGTAACATTCGATATGCCCATGAATTCCCAAAAACAATTCCTCAACTCAGATATAGACAGATAGGAAGAAAGGGGGCAGAGAAGGAATGCCTGGAAATAAAGGAAGATGCAGACTAAATAAATGGAATTGATGGAGCACACTCTCTCTCTCTCTTCTACACATAGACACACACACAAACCCCCGCACTCGCACAACATGAATTATGAAACACGAGTAAGCTGCATTTGCAGAGAGAGAAATGCTCATGAACTTTTTTAGACTAATAAATAATATTCAAAATATATTTCCAAGCACTAAACTAACATATTTTTGATGTTGATTTAAACTAATGGCATTTTCGGCCTCAATTTGATGTAGAAATATCCACAATTTCAAAATAAGGAAAACCATATTTTTCCTTAACTTTTCTATCTCTTTTCCCCCTGTGCAGGATCAGAAAAAAAACCCTTGGCATGTGCTAGTGAGAGGTTCAGAGAACAAAAGGGAGCAAGTGGATTGAACAGCGATTAGGGCAGGCAAACACAAGAATTATGCAAAGACCCACAAGAAAGGAATGCCACGACTGAAGGGCAGAGGGGGGGAGCTCTGGATTAGGGTTCAGGAAATCCAAGGGAAAAAATCCCAAATCGGGGCCGAGAATTGATAACAGTTTGCAGTTGAGAGCTGGAAACCAACAAACAAGCAAACAGAAGAAAAATAAGCAGACGAAAAAAACAACAACAACAAATTTAAATTTGTCGACAGCCAAAAGTCGTAAAAATTTAAATATATTTGTGCGAGACCCACACACAAGCGTACTGGAATTAATACAGTGGAAACAGGCCTCCGAAGTTTATTCACACTTAAAAGATTATCTAATACGTACGAAACCTGTTTTTGGGGGATGATAAAGTATGATTAAGGGTTTGTTTATAAGCACTTATTAGTAAGTAAGAGAAAGGTCTATAAACTAAGGAAGCTTTATGTGATTTCTCTGGAAATAAGTAATGTCAAGTTGTACGTTTTTGCAATGGATAACTTAAAAGAAATATATTTAATTTAATTTAAATTATGATTTATAGTCCTTATAAGAAATATTTCAAAAATGTACTGCAATTCACTTTAAGCTTTGTTTGATAATAAATTTATAAGCCATATAAATATTTAAATATATATATTTTGCATGTACACACTGTTAAAATAATAAATATTCCTTTTATTCAAGAATTTAGAATATAATTATGGATAATTTACTCCTAATAAAATATGTATTTACCATATTAAATCATTTAACAGCTTAAATATTATAAAATACATATATTTTGAACAAATATCATCCCCCTTATCGACTCTCCACTGTATGTATTTCTAATGATCGCGCCTGAGCTTCGCTTTGTTTATCAGCTCACACTTTGCTCTCGGCCCACAACAACGAAAAAAAATAAGAACAACAATTACGACCACGTCTCAACCTTCGACAAGCTGAGCTCCCGTGCTTCACTGAGCTCAGCTTTCAGTTTCCAGACGACAGTCGAGCGGCGAACAGCTCAACGGAATCGAGAGAAAATATAGAAGCAACTTTAAGATGATCTTCAAGACCCTGGCGATAGTATCGCTGTGCCTGGCATCCAGCATCCAGGCTGCACCTCAGCAACCCCCGGTGCCCAAGAAGCACCTGGTCTGCTACTACGACTCGGCCAGTTTCGTCAAGGAAGGTGAGTTGTAACACATTTCAGAGTTTACATAATACCTCGGAGAGTTGCTAATTAGTAAGGGAGAAAATATGGAAACGAAATCGAAAACAAGCTAGCGAACTTATCAGGCAATTCTTGGAAATCGCTTTTAGTAGTTTGCTATTTATTCAAGTCGGATGTGCGAGCGATAAGGTGCACTGGGAATAATCATAAAAGTTCAGGAATCTTTTTATATATAATTATGTCAAGAAGATAAGAAAACAATAACCTCTCCCTGCTAATACTATCTCTTATTAAATTCATAGTTTAATTTAGTCAAGATAACACTATCGTCTGCTTCGGGTTTTTCCCTTGTGAACCGTCTCCCAAGTCTAGTAACCTCTTCTGTAATCTAGGTCTTGGCAAACTGGTGATCGATGAACTGGAGCCGGCCCTGCAGTTCTGCGACTATCTGATCTATGGCTATGCCGGCATCGAGCGCGACTCCAACAAGGCGGTGAGTCTGAACCAGCAGCTGGATCTCGATCTGGGCAAGGGTCTCTACAGGACGGTGACGCGCTTGAAGCGCAAGTACCCTGCCTTGAAGATCCTGCTTAGTGTGGGCGGCGACAAGGACATTGAGACTGACAAGGATGCCCAGGAGCTGCCCAACAAGTACCTGGCTCTGCTCGAGAGCTCCACTGGACGCACTCGCTTCGTGAACACTGTCTACTCGCTGGTGAAGACCTACGGCTTCGATGGCCTGGACATTGCCTGGCAGTTCCCCAAGAACAAGCCCAAGAAGGTGCACAGCGGACTGGGCAGCATCTGGAAGGGCTTCAAGAAGGTCTTCTCCGGCGACTCCATTGTCGACGAGAAGTCCGAGGAGCACAAGGAGCAGTTTACTGCCCTACTGCGCGACGTTAAGAACTCCTTCCGTCCGGACAACCTCCTGCTCTCCACCACCGTTCTGCCCAATGTCAACTCTTCGCGTAAGTGGAAATGTGTTTTAAACGAATGATTCCTTAACTTAAAATCTATATTCTTCTGCAGTCTTCTATGACATTCCGGCTGTCATCAACTATCTGGACTTTGTGAACCTGGGAACTTTTGATTTCTTCACCCCACAGCGCAACCCCGAGGTGGCCGACTTCACTGCACCGACTTATGAGCTCAGTGATCGCAATCCCGAGTTCAACGTGGATTTCCAGGTCAAGTACTGGCTGCGCAACAGCTGTCCAGCAAGCAAGATTAACGTGGGAGTGGCCACCTACGGTCGCCCATGGAAGCTGACCGATGACTCTGGAGAGACCGGACTCCCTCCCGTTTCCCATGTGAAGGATGAGGCTCCCGTGGGTGGCAACACCCAGGTGCACGGCATCTACAGCTGGCCAGAGGTGTGCGCCCTGCTGCCCAACAAGGACAATGCCTACTCGAAGGGTGCCAATGCCCCGCTGACCAAGGTTCAGGATCCCGCCAAGCGTTTCGGATCCTATGCCTACAGGGCCGCCGACAAGAAGGGTGACAATGGCATCTGGGTGAGCTTCGAGGACCCCGACACCGCCGCCGACAAGGCTGGATATGTGCGCCAGAACAACCTGGGCGGAGTGGCCCTCTTCGACCTGTCCTACGACGACTTCCGAGGACTCTGCACCAACGAGAAGTACCCCATCCTCAGGGCAGTCAAGTATCGTCTGAGCAACTAAGCGGACACCTATCTGATTTCTGTTTAATTGACCATGTGAAACGTTATGCTTTGTCACGGAATTATTTCTCCTAACCATTTTTGTAATGTCATAAAGAACGAAGCTTAGAACATGTCTGAAATAATTGCCTGAATTAATGGTGGAAATTGAGCTTGATTGGACGTTAAAGAAAAGTTATTAGGATAATTGGTACTAATTGCATAGGAGTGTGTGTATACAGAGTGATTACTGAACAGAAGTTCATAAAAATAAAAGGATATAGGGATGGAAAGTCAATATTTATGCCGTTAAAATACCCTTGGGGCTTCCTTCTTTTTATAAGCCATTACAGAGTACCTTTTGTACCTTAATAAATCTCATTTTCCCGCTTCCTTGGCTTTGTTTTTCTGTTCAGCATTCCATGAGCTTCGCACATTATAGAAATTCATATAAATATTCCACAAAATTTTCCCTGTATCCCATTTGTTCCCCCGATTCTCTTATATATCGATTGCCATACATGTTCGACATTAATTTTCCAACTCCCCTGTCTTCATGAATAACACAATTGCCGCCTTTCCCCGCGGGTATATTTAGGCATTCGCCGTGACTGCTGAGCCTCGGGCTTCGGGCTCTGATGAATAGGCGAAATCCAATTGACTTTGACAGAAAATACGTAATGGGCTTCATCATTAAAGCGTTTCAGACCAGACCAGAGTGGCTGGAAGCCCGAAAAGCCGGCAACGAAAGCACCGAATTGACTGCTCAACATTTGTCATTCGACCGAAAACGTTGAAAATTTCGCATACGCAGCACACACATGAGTATCGAGAACCAGAACGTTCCGTTTCTGTGCGATATAGGAAAAACCCAGAGCCAGTGTTATGCACGATTTCACAACTACAACAAATGCCAGACAAAGGCATAAAAAGGCCCTCGAAGGGAACAACAACAACGTGGTGTACGCACAGGCAATCCGAATGGAATAAAGCGGCTGCGAAAGAAGTGAAATGAAACGTGCAATGGCCGGGATGAGAGCGGCTCTATCTCTTCTGCTGCTTCTTCCCCTCTCCAAGGATATTAGAAAGCATTTACCTATCCACAGGCCCCATTACACAGGCATACAGATATACATATATATATGTACACATATATATGCCAGGTTGGAATAGGATCCGACGAGAGACGACGACAGCCTAAACAATTTTTAAAGGTAAACTTTGCCCACAATTTTCTATTTACAGTTGAACTTCCACGAGGGGAACTTACATGCTGATGAATTAGTACATTTTTGTTTATATTTACTGTATATTTTCAAGTAACTATTAACATTTGAGGACTGTTGTGTTAGTTTTTGTAAGATAAATAAACGTAAACGAGATGTAAAGCTAAGTCTAAGTATTGATGAAATGAGAAACTAACTTACAGAAATGTTGAAATAGAATAAACAGTTTTCTCTTAAGAGTAAATAATTCATAATTTAATAAATTAGGAAAATAATGTAACTATTACCTAAAAGCACCCTCAATACCAAGCCTAATCCATTTCAATTAAGTAAACCTTAAGCCCGTCTGAAGTTCCTCTTACTCAAGTTCAACTGTATTTCGTTTCCATTTCCCCTCATGCCCAAAAACAAGGGTATTCCATTTGAGGATGCTTCGGGGCGAGCAAGGGGAAAGGAGAGCGCGTGCTGCGGGGATTTGGCACTTCAGGCACTCTTCTTTATGTATATTTGGCCTCTCTATGTATAGTTAAACGCTTCGGCCAACATTGCGTATGAGTGCTCCGTTCGCTGTGTGCCTTTGGCTGCTGGAGCACGCATATTGCGCATACGCCCTGTTCGCCGCTATCGAATAATTTCGTGCCTTAGTCTCGCTACTCTGGCGCTACTCTTTATACTCAAATAATTGGATTAGTGTTTCAACGCCCAGCACACGAGGCAAATATTCCCCAGCCACAGCCAGCCCGCAGGGATCTGCGTTCTGTATGAATTTGTTTGTGCTCGTAGTTTTATTTGAGATTTTTTTCCTCTTTGCGGGGATTAGTTTTCACTGCTTTGCCGCACACACACACAGAAACACACACATGCGATACACGTTTCTATATATTTATAGCATATATTTTTTTCCTGCCTGCGGTGTGTGCTGTGTGCAACCGAAACAAATTAGGTTTTATGTTATTTGCTGGGGTTTCCTTTTCCTAAATATTTAAATTTTCATATTGCCTCGCCAGGGATACTTACAAAAGGAAGCCCAGAAAAAAGGCAGTAAAAAGCAATGTTTTCAAAGTAGAATTAAGTTGCTTAAAATGATTAACTGCCAAAGATTTGCTTAACGGATTTTTCTCGTTTCAAAACTCGATTTGATTGATTCGCCAAGGGGGAGAGAAGCAGGAGAAGCATTTGCCTGGCAGTTGCAAAGCCATTAGCCCAAATCCCCAGCTTCTGCATTTGGAGAATTTTTGCAGGAAAATAAAAATAAATGTATCCCGGGCTGAAAGGAGCGCAACTTTTACCTTGAAGCAGTGGCAGGAGAAGGAGCAGCATCCACCAAGGAAATACAAACAAAAGCTGAAGTAGCAACTTTCGAGTGCAGGGGAAATGGCATTGCCCATAACGAATATGTATTTTTGATTCCCCCTGCTAGGAGGTAATATTGTTGCTTTTGCTGTTGCCTCTGCTGCTGCCAACTCGTAACAAGTTAAGCAACTTTGGACAGACATCAGAAGTTGCCGGGCGGATTTTCGTTCAGGCAGCTTTGGGACTGTCAACAGCTGTGCCCGCCAGCTGAAAATCCCCGAAAGGGGGATGAGCATATAGACTTGAGCTTGTCGCAGACTGTTGAGCTTTGTTTATGCCACCTGGCATATCGCATAACTCAAACAGATATTAGAAATTACTAATCGGTTGCCAAGTTGTGAGAAGAGACAAGAGACAACCCTTTGTGCCCAGCAGGTGGCCAAACTTTAATTAAGAAACTACTTTACACAAATAATGACCTAATCCTTTTCTAATTAAATAGCAAAGTTACACAACCTAAGTAAGGTTTCTATATATACATTTCACAAAATCAAAGACCAACTAACTTTGACTTTAATCTACAGTTGTGCAACTCCTTAAACATGTATCCTTGGCGCAGCCCTTTCAATTTTCAGCAAAAACTTTACACAATTTCTCTAGGGATTTTCCAGAGAGGGTGGGGGAAAACGGAGAACGGAAAATTCTCCGCGCCGGCCATTATCTGTTCCCTCCACACGCATACACTCATGTGTGCGAGACGGGGAATAGCTACATTTATGGGTTCCAGCAGCAGCAGCAGTTGGCTTCCGCCTTTCGAGCCGGCAAATTGCCAATGTTGTTGCAGCGAGGAAATGCTTTACTTGATTTAGCTGCTAAGTGCAACTTGAGGCGACGCGAGGATGGAGGACAGGATTCGGGGGACAGGATTTACCACGCCACGCCGCATGTTGCCAGAAACCGGCAACAATTTGCAGCGGCCGTGCGGCCTTTCGCGAGGATTTTTCGGCAAAAGTGCTGCCATAAATCCCCTCGGCGCTTGTAAAAACAATTATGCCAGATATTTACGCCGCAAAAAGGCGATGCAAGACAGAGCACAGAGCACTGGGAACGGCAACAGAAACACAAGCAGCCTGCGAAAATGTGCTGTTAACATTTTTGGCTTTTAATTGCAGTGTCAAGGCCCGCTTTTCTGCATTTTCTGCGCTTCCACTTCGCCTCAGCCATTTGCAATTTGTGGCGTATACGTAATATATCGCATGAGTAATAAATGTGCGCGATTTAAGGCAATTCACACCAGAATCGCCCAGAGAACGGTGTAATTATGAACTTTTAATTAAAACGTAAAATAAATAGCGAAATGGAAGAGTACTCGATGGCATTTTCAGCGAGAATAAGAAGAAGAAGCTCTTGGTGAAAAGCGGAAAATGGCTTAGCAGCAGCTGTCGTTGAATTGGAAAACCCATCGACAGTCTCGAATGTCCATTTGCGGAGCCTGTCTGTCTCTTTGTCTCTCCTTCTCCGCACGCTTTTCACGCCGGAAAACCCTTTTCCATCCCCCGCACGTGTGTATGCGTGTGCGGGAGTATCTAATTGCTTGTCAGTGTATGGGAAAAGTTTGTACGTGTTGAGCACAGGCGGTCATAAAACTACAAAACGTGTTGGCAGGATTAAGGGTAGAGTTTGAAGAGTGTGAGTAGATAATTTCAACTTTTACTAACCCGAAGGAGGTGCTCTTCAAATCCTTTGTTTTTAGACAAATGCTTAGCAGAACTTTGCGGAAAAGTCAGGTATCTATAAAGCACATAAAACGATTCTTTCCGATAGAAGTTCATTCATCTAAAAATCCCATTCAAGCTGGAAATACTTTATTTTTAATGCATAACACCATCTTTTCGAAATATAAAACTCAAGTATCTCTGTTTTTTATGTTTATCACTTTCATGCCTCTTTAAATATTCGGGATATCCCCGAGGCTCCTGGACTATCTGGCCATGTTTATGTTTATCACTTTCATGCCTCTTTAAATATTCGGGATATCCCCGAGGCTCCTGGACTATCTGGCCATATAAACTAACCAAGGCCATAACTTTGGCCTTAACTTCCTCCCAACTTGAGCATAAATTTGCAAGCTCATCTCCGCGCGGGAAACGACTCTTAGTTCTAATAGCTCATACTGCGAACGACACTTTTGTGGCCTGTACGTGAGAACGAGTGTTTGCCATCGCTTTGGCCCCCTGATGATTTTCCTTCCCCCGGAAAACCCCTGCGAAATATGTGTGTGTGTTTGTATTGACAGGCGCGTACATTCCCTTTTCACGGCAAACATTCCGTTTCTGTAGTCACGTTCAGGCGCTTTAAGCGGCTTCATGTTCTCGGCGTTCCGATGGGGAAAAACCTCCGAATGGGGTTACAAACCAAAGTCACGGGATGGCATATAGCCATGGTAACCGCGGCGTTAAACAAACATAACTAAAGCCAAATTCACACACAAACACAAGTGGGATTAAATACCCAGCCGGGGTGTGCTTAAGTTAACCGCAGAGCACGGAACACCCAACTTTTTGGGGGTTGTATAAGAACATTCATACATATAGAAGTGATTTTTTGCCTTGAAAATTATTTGAATTGACTTACATTATGGCGCTTCCGTTCACGGTCCGGCACTGGATGCCAGCTGAACTGCAGGTTCCAGTCAAAGCCTCCGACATTGACGCCGCTGGAGTCCCGATAGTGATACTCCAGGGTCTCATCGCTGATGACATCTATCACGGGACACACAACGGTTGTGGGATTGCGAGCAATTCGATCCAAGAGCGGTTCCAGCCAGCCTGTAAGGGAATATATTTATGAATATGCTGAACATACTCGAAAATTGATGCCAAGTCTTTAACCACCGACAGTTTCTTAACAGAAAACTAGAAGCCAAGTTTGATTTAATAACTAAAAATCTATACAAATATTCATCTACAGCTTTTGTTGAATAATTAAATTGCTTCTTCAGCAACTCATCAGTCACTAAAGTTTCTCGAATGAATATTCCTCCGCCTTGACTTTACTTTTGTGTACTTTTTGCCAAGTTTCTCAATAAACTAAATTGATTGCCTTTTTCGTAGGTTTACTTATCGCCAGCTTCGCCGGCTTAATAAAGCCAGCAAAATGAGAAACAGTACTCGGAAGGAAAACGAATCCGAAACAGAAACAGAAACAGTAACAGACCGGGCCTAATGCCGCAGATTAAGTGATTTTTCTAGGGCTGGCTCCTTGTTTTATTGGCATCGTATTCGGCCCAACGGATTTGCTTTGATGGCCATCAAAATTGAGTATCGCCAAGAACATTACACTCGACAATAAACGAGATACGAGAGAGAAAGTCTTCCCGTTTGGGAGGAAAATCTCGGTTCTATGGCGTCATTAAAATCTGCCATTTGATTTCGGTTTATCGTCGCTGGGCATAAATTAAAATATTTATTTTTGCCTGCATTTTTTATGAAGCCCTCACGGAAAAGTTCACTAACAAAAGTTGGTAAGTCAATTAAGAGCGAATTTGCAGCTTTATTTGCCCAATTAGCATATGGTCGATATGGCAAATTGAAAGCCGACTTTCCAGCCGAAAAAAGTTTGGTATACTTTTGGGCATTTTGCATATTTAATTCAATTAAAAACTCACCTTCCGTGCACTCGCAATGCGAGTCCAGATACGTGAGCACCGCGGACTTGGCATGATTGGCCCCCAAAATGCGGGCCCTGATCAGACCCTCTCGCTTCTGGCCCCTGATTATCTGGACCTTGGGATAGGGCTTGAAGTAGTCCTCCAGCTGCTTCTTCAAGTGAGCTGTTAATTAGGGAAATTTATGGTTATTAAAATTTAATGAGAAGGAAGAGATTTCCATCAAAACTCACGCATATCGCTGTAGTCATCAACAAGGATAATCTTGCCAATCAGATGCTCCGGAGATCTATCCAACACCGAGTGCACTGTGCGGAGCAGCACTGTCCAGGCTTCATTATGGAAACAGATAATGACATCAGTCTTGGGCAGATCGGTCTTGTATTGCGCCGTGTCCTTGCACCAGGCATCCCTAGGATCTGGCAGCGATCGATGCACAGAGATCAGATCGGAAACATACTGGTTGAAAGCGTTCTTGGTCCAGCCATCGTCCACCGCCTTCTTCATGTCCTCGGGCATTTCCTTGGGCAGTTTCACCGGCTTGCCCATCTCGCCGGGATTGTCATCAACGTCGCTCGGCGGATCAATCACCTTTTTAGTATCTAAAAATAAAAGCAGAGGAAATAAGGAAAGTGGTAAGTAAGCGCAGACATTACTTTACATATTTGCCCTGAAATTGTGAGCCAAAGGTGAGTGGAATGAAGATAAAGCTTTGTTGTGCGTGAAATTTACGACAAAATACAGAAACACACACAAACATCCCCTCTAACCCACCCCCCGGTTGCCGGTGCACATTGCACATGAAAAGTTGCCATCGTCAGAGATGCTGCTCTTCACAGGGTCATGAAAAATCGTTTGCCTTGCAAATTTCCTTCTCCTTTGCTCCTATGCTCCTATTTTCCCCATTTTCACACCCCTCACACACATGTGTGTGCGCATTTGTGTCCTTGCTGTGCTGTGCATTTTATTATTTTGTTATTTGCATTTGCATGGAAATATGAATTCTCCTGTTCTCTCAGCTTCTGTCTCCTGCCCGCCACCAGATCCTTCCCCTGCTCCCTGTACTTCTTGTGCTTCTGCTGCTGCTGCTGCTTTTTATGCGATTTGTCAGCCACAAGTGACACTTATTGGGCATCGCCTGAATGCCAGTCTTTCTGTCCGGGAGTCCTGTGTTCGTTGTCCTTCCGAAAACGGGACAACATTAATGGAAATTTCTCCAGAAATGACAGGCAAACACAACCTGAGTCTGTGCTTAGGGGGATTAGGAATTTAATTAAAAGCGTTTCATCAACTTGAGGTAAAGGTTTTCTAATTTCATTGGGATTAAGAGAGATTTACGTTTGAAATATTTTAACATGTTCAAAGGAAATCGAATTCAGAACATTAATACTGTTTAATCCTTTTTGCTGCGGGATTTGTTTACAGACAATTACAAATATTTCTTTAACTTCAAGACAAAAGATCACAAATGAGTTAATAGTATATTCTTTCTCCTACAGCTTACTATTTAAAACAAAAGAAAGTCTCATTTCTAAAACCCTTTCCTATTGATTCTCCTGAAGTTTTGGCCTTAAAATTTCCAAACTGAACCGGTCCAATTAAAAGCCCATAAAAAACTTAAGGGCCTCGGCTTTATTAACTGGTTTCTTTTTTCTCTCATTTCATCTCTTTCCTTGCTGTTTTTTTGCGAATTGCACTAACTAAAACCTTCCGCTTGCCTCATTCCTTTTACCAAATTGGGAAGCATATTTCTGTGCTATTCCCAGTCTCATTCCCATTCCATTTGGTCAACTTCCAGCCATGCAAAAACATTTCAATTACCACAATCATTTCAATTTCAATAAGCATAAAAAGCTGGCTGGCAAAATAAAAAGCCATAAAAGGCTAGGAAATAAGCAGGATGAGTGGAATGTCCCACAAGGAGGCAAGCGGATCGCAGAGTCGGCGAATCGGAGAGGGGATCCCAACCGCATTATGTTAGCCCGGATTCTGCGGGAGGGGACGAGGAGGAGCCTAACCAAGAGGCCAATCAGCCGACAATAAATTTGTTCGCACAAAAATGGAAAATAAGAGAAAAACCATTAAATTGCCCAGAGGCGGCGCCTTGAAAGACCAGAGAGGGGTGGAAATGAAGGGGGGCCTGCGACTGGGGAACTCATAAATTTTATGATTTGTCGCCGGTTGCCGTAGTTACAACTTCATTGCGGAATATTCACGCGTGTGCCAAGTCGAGTTTTCGGTTCTCGTTTCTCTCGCATCCTTAGTTCCGCCTAGTCCTGCGTCCTGCGTCCTGCCTTCCATCCTTAAAGCCCAAGCCCACACCCCGTTTGTAATGAACTTTTTTGCATGCTGGGCCTGCACACACGCATCATCATAATAAAAAACAATAAAAAAGTATAAATAAAGGGCGGGGAGGAGGGACTGTAACTGGATTTTATGTCTTTTATTGATTCACTGTAGCATATTTATGGCCTCTTTCGATATTAATGATTCCGCCCAGCGGCGATGCTCCGCTCTCGCTTCCCTTTTATCGCCCTTCCTCCTGCTCCGCATCCCGAGGAGTTCCCGGAGTTCCCGTCGAGGTAACCCAATTATGGTCACGCCCTTTGGACAAAGGTGAGCCCAGGCAACAAAGTTGTACATTATGTGAAACGCTATAAATCCCGCTTAATTCCTGCCATGGGAGTAAGTTATTTGTAGTCCTCTAAAATCGAAATTTATATTCTTTTCAAAGAGTTTAAAATGTAATTAATAAATCAATTAAATCCTTCTTTTGTTCACAAAGCAAACTGTTAATAGATTTATTATCTGATTAAAAGTATTTTTATGCAGCGGATATTTTGTTTATTAAATGTGCTTTGTGAGTAATTTGATTTTAATAAATATAAATCTTTAGGCATAACTTTATTTGGATTTAAAATGAATAAACTATTAAAACCTGTTTCCCAATCTTTAAATATTTAAAGATATTTATAAATTTCTCTTAATATCCAAACTTTTCTGCAGTTCTAAATATAATCAACTTAAGTGATAATTGATCATTCAGCTGTCAACTTTTTCCCACTCAACTTTCGTATCGATTCACCTTCCAACTTTTGTGCATTTAGGAAATCGAAATTGACAATATTTGTCAAGTTTCAACGCTGCGTATGCGTTATATTTCCATTTGCTGGCATCTGGCACAAGACAAGGGGGGTTCGGGGTTTGGGGGGAGTCGAGGCAGGGGTGGCCTTCAAAGCGCAGAGAGAGAGCCTCACAGCGAAGACAAAAGGAGACAATCGCAGCGAACAGAGCTCGAGGGACACGCCTGAGCGTGACAGGAAGCTATAAATGTTGGAAAATGTTGGCAGGTGGAAAATGGGGGGCGGAGGAGGAGATGGAGATGGAGGACACTCTACGCTGCGCTTGTATCCTTGTATCCGAACAGAAGGAGGCGTGGCCACATGACAAATACCTTTGTGTGTGTGTGAACGGAAGGCAGCTGACATATCTGCCTGTTAGCCCGCCGTTGGGCTGCGTGCATGTTTCATCATCATGTTTGCCGCATAAAAGTAACATAATATGCCAAAGTGCCGTTATTTCGCAGAATATTGGAGGATTTTCCTCCTTTAGGGTGGGGGATTTTCCCATGTCCCTTGCTCATATCCAAATACCATGAATCCTGCGTGTGGGCGATAAATAGCAATAGACATGCGAACAACAATAGAGAATCTAGCCCTGGGATTAGCATTGATTAAGGATGAAGAGAAGGAAGGATAACACGAGAAAAAGGAACGTCAGACGGACAAAGCAGGCAAATCAATCTGGCCCGAAAGGGGGCGTAACCATATTGCCATGTATATATAAAATCATTATCGCTGCTAAATTGTAAAAACAAGAATTATGCATATATGAAGAGCAGGCAAAGCACAAAAAAAAAATCCAAAGTAGAGAAGATTGGGAGGGAAAAGGTGGCCAACGATCAAGATAACATGGCCAGAGGGCAGGTTTTAGTGCACTGGGAAAAATAATTAATAAAACTATAATATAATTTCTAAATTTATTGGCAATTTATATTCATAAATGTCTAATTTATCTTTATAGGGTTGCTTCCTAATTAAAAAATATATTAAAATCTTCAGAAAATAATTATTTTTTTCACTGTACCGCATTATATAGCGTGGAGCCCTTACAAAGTGGGGGAATTGGGGCTTAGTTGCCTTAAGAACCCGATGCGAACGCGCGATAAACGTCGTGTTGCAGCCACGCTCTCGCCGGACTCCACTCTTCTTCCTCTTCGATCGCTCCTCTTGGCAACTCTTCCCATTTTAGCCATTTCGGTGGTGGTAACTCGCCCCAAGGCCAAAGCCAATAAGTACAACAACACTAATTACCAGCTATGAACACAGTCCGGAGGAACTGTAAGGGACTGCCCCAATGAAGGAGTATGCCACCGTGGTCACTATAGTAGCCCCCCGTCGAGAGAGTGGCCATAAAATCATAGGCCGAGTTGCAGAAGATGATCTATTTGTGGCTCTACCAAAGCAGTTGTAAAATTCTAGCCGGATGCTGAATTGTATTTTAAAGCATTATAGTTCCAGACCCATAAACCAAACTTAATGGGTTGCTGTCTAGAAAGTCTGCTGTAGAAGATTAAAAACGAATGAAAAGGGTTCCATCAGAGACCAGCATCAGAGTGGTTGGTATAAATTCATTACCATTTGTAATATAACCAGCTTGATTTACATATAATTTAAAAAGAACTTTTAAGATCAAAGACACTTGGAAAGCTTCTAAATTTATTTTTATTAGCTGAAAGCTTTTCTACGTTAGTCTAAGATCTTAAAGTATGAGGTAACCCAAGGCCTTTAACAAGGCAAAAAGATAACGAATTGTGTCAAGAATTTTTATATCATAAGAAAGCAAGTCATAATGGTTATTATATATTTGCTAGAATCTCTGCAGAAATTGCTTGTGTTGTTTTAACAGAGAAGTTCCTTGACCTTAGATAAATGTATACAGAAATAATTTATGTTACTCTTTATATATTCCCCTATAAATCCCTTTATATCAATATTGGCTTCACTGTGCCTGAAAATCAATAGGTCGCCCTGTGTGAGCCCTTTTTTCCTTTGGAGTGTTGGTAAACGTTTGTAGGCTTGCACACAATTTTGACGCCATGGGGCAGCTGCTGATGCCTCCGATGGCTGCAATGCCTCCAAAGCCTCCGATTGTTGCAGACTCACAGACCAAGGATCGGGGACCAACTTGTAGCTTTGCCACCTCAAAGCTGATGAGCAGATGCTGGCCCACGACAAAGGCGAGTATGGCGATGATGATGATGATGATGATGGTGATGGTGAAGGAGACTGGATCGGGGACAGGGAATGATGATGAAGGAGCAGCGAGGAGCGAGAGATGCAAACATGATATGCGAAATTGCAAATACGTGCATTGTCTGCCGGGAAGGCTAGATCTGCACAGGTCTCCACCTTGTTTCTCCCTTTTTATTCCCCCAACTGACCGACCACATGCTGATGCAATCTTAAATGCTTGTTCCACATGCGAGGCAATAGATGAAGGAGGGTCTTTCTTACAGGAAGCTACAAGGTATAGCAGTGAGAGAAAATTCTATAAATCTCAAGAAGATCGGTAATGAACTGAGCACTTTTTATGTAAGCCTTTAAATACGATCTTTATGAAGTCTTAAAAGTTTACCTTTAATTAAAATTGATCCTAGTTAAAGGCTTATTTTCCTAGCTCAAAGTTTATACTCAATAAAATAGGTTAATTAATTTTCGTTCAGTGCAGTTTAGGCCCCTTTGCAATTGCCATTACAGAGAGAGCCCCCTGAAATTCATGGCTGGTTGGCTTCGGTCTGGCTTCATTGATTTGCCTGGGCGGCCAGTCAAGTGTCCATTGAGTAAAAATCGGAGGGCCGTCTCCTCTCCTCTAAGCCTTGACTTGATTAGTAAGTAACATTATTTCTGCCAGCCGCCGCCGAGTCTTAATGCGAATATCTATCTCCGTGAGTGTGAGTGTGAGGCAGTCCCCCTTGTGAGCCTTCTTTTCCCTGCTGCTGACATTGAAAATGCTGTTTGGCAGCAAAACCCGAGTTGTTAAGTGCTGCTGCATGTTGTTGTCTGCGTTGTTGGGTTGTTAGTGCTCGCCGCTGGCATCTTTGATATTGTTGTAAAACTTGTTAGAAATTTTCTTAAAGGCACAAAGGCGGTGGCCGATAGAAGGAAGTGTGACAGCAGCAAGCGGCAGCAAGTTTTCCGAACACAGGAAAGCAATATGTGTTATTATCCCCGTTTGGTTCGCAACGTCTTCCACCGGATCGGGCTGGTGACCCAAAATGCAATCTCCCAAACAAGGATTGAGGATGTGTGACCGTAAACAACTGCGTGGAGCACGGCGAGAACCAGACTGCGGCAAAATGGGGTGGCAGGAATGCGAGGAAAAAAGGCAACACAGGAGGCAGGAGGTGGAGGGATTTTGCGTGTGCATTGAATTGATGGGAATTAGTTGCAAGCGATTGCGTGGAAATGAAGTGCAAAAACCCCGCTCGTTGATGCCAAAAGAGCGAGAGGATGCAGGGGGAGGGGGCTTCTGCTCTTGCTCTATAAAGAAAAATAGATTTGCAAGCGTCGATAACAAGAGCGGAAAACGCCGGTTGAATAGCTCGTGGGAAAGCGGGGAAAATCGTAGCAATCCGAGGGGCTTTGAATCGGAAATAAATGTGCAACTGATTTCAATATAAATGCTTATTGTTGGACACAGAACAGAGGGATTCCGATATGCAAAGTGCACTGGGCACTAATGGGCCAAGAATTTCCAGAATCGTGATGAAAGCAGCTTGAATTCTTAAGGAAAATGTTGCCTTTTGTTGGGGGTTTCCTTTAGGAAATATTTGACGGGGAAAATCTACGTGGAAAATCTTAAGTGGCAGGGTCATTAGGTATATAGAAATTACTTTTATATATATTTTACGGGATTTGAAAAGGAAAACTTATTATAAACTACATAATACAACAAGTAGAGCTTTCAACTTAGTTACTTTAAAAGATTTTCTATCAAGAACTTTTAAAGGGATTCAAGTATTAAACTATAAATATGATAATGAATCTCTCGAAATTTCGGCTTTTAACCCATTTATAGAATGCCTTGATATTATTAAACTATCAAACTTTGTGTTCAAAAAATGCAAGTTAACTAAGCTTAACTAAGCTAAAAAGCAAGTGCGTTAAGGACCTGTTTCGGTTACTTTGTTCTTCATTTTGGCCCACCAACAGGACTAGATAATTGCATAAAAATGCCAGGGCTTAAATACGCTTAGTTCGCGTTTTTCCCTTGTTGCCTAACTTTATTTATCACTCATTATGAACGCTCCCACTCCACAGAATAAATGCAATTAATATGCAATTAAATCAAAGCAGACTCACCTTCCACGGGCTTGGCCTTCTGGTGCTCCTGGGCCCTCTTGCGCAGCTTCTCCGCCAGGTTCTCCCTGTGCTTGCCCACCGTGGGCGGGATGTCGGCCTCGTCCCGGGCAGGCTTGTGTCTTCCATCTGCTCCACCGATGACATTCGCATTGATGTCCTCGCCCGCCGGCTCATTCCTTAGAGCCAAAGCAATGGGATCGCCTAGTCCTCCTGCTCCGGCTGCTGCTCCTGGTCCTCCGCCAAGGGCACTGCCCGCCGCACTGCCACCACCCTCCTGGGAGGCTCTCCGCCGGGTGTCGTCCGTGTAGACCAGGAAGGCTATGCAGAACCAGATGGCCAGCAGGAAGAAGACCAGCTTCACAATCGTCGTGGAACGTCGCCGCCAGATGAAGGCCATCTTTGGTTTGTAGGATTTGCGGTTGCTACTGGATGCCGACGACGACGACGACGGCGATGATGATGATGATGTTTTTGGTTCCCAGAAGGTGCTGATGTCTTACTCTCTCTTTGAGCTTTCACTTAGTTAGAGGCCCACATTGCGTATACGCAACATTAATCAAAGCCTGGCAATGATTTATGATGCAGGATATGTTTTTCTCGTTTTCCAATCGTTCTCTCTTCTCGCCTCCTGATATGCCTTTTGTCCTCTTGGAAGATATCGTCAATAGTCAGCAGCCGTCTGCGGCTGTCAGTCAGTCTGAGCCGCCGGGATATGTGTGAATCGGACTCTGTGGATGGATATGGGAAATGTAAAGATAGTCATGAGTCTCGGAGGCTTGAAGCTGGATGGATGGGTTAAGCGGCAGGACAAGGGCAGGTGAGTGCAATTAATTTGCGGCATTAAGCCATTAAATTGAAAAGCAAATCAAATAATTGAGCCATTAAAGATAATATTGATTTTCGACTTCTGCTGATGAAGCAGAAGCAGCGCCTGCCGCCGCATCTTTATCTCCGTCTAGAAGCCACTGAAGATGCAATTAAGCTCGAAGCTTTTTCAATCTCCGGCCTCGGTACAAACATAAAGCGACAGGCAACATGCAACTAATGTCAATATTATATAATTGCAGCAAAAACCGCATCAGAACTTTGTACCGATCCCCCTCAGATCCCACAGCTCCCCTCAGCTACCCCACCGTTGCCGCAGCCACTTGAGTGGCTGCCAGGTAAATGACATGGACACGCCACTTGAGCCCCAAGCCAGCGAAACAGAACGGGACAGAGAGTTGGTGGAGTCCATGCCCAAAGCAGGCCAACATGCCAGGCACTGGGAGCAAAATGTATCCATTTACTAAGGAAGTATTAGCACAACAATCTCCTCAAGAAGCTTTGAATTTGTTAAATATATAAGGTAGAAATAAGTTAATTTTATTTTAATAATTTATAAACTTCAATTTCTCTCAGTGCCTTATAGAGTGGCTTATAGTGCGGAGCCCAAGTGGCTGCCCCACAGAGAGCAAAGTTGCGTGTCAGGTTGGCGCAGCGCATCCACCATCCGAGGAATGAAACGGAAAACAAGAAATTGTGGTTCCTCGCCTGCCTAACCGCAGTTGAATACCCTTCGATGCTAATCCAATTAGCGAGTGAACTGCCCGCGGAGTGGGTTATGTGAGTGGCGTATGTTTGAGGTTGCGTTTGATACTGGTTTTCCATTGAATTGCTCCCAGGACTAAATCCCTGACCCTGGCCAAACAGACAAACAGCTCCTGTCAAAGTTGGACGCTGAAATTCGATTTGCTCTAATCCAGTTAACAGATTTTCCCTACTGATTTTCAATTAGTAAAATGTTTTAAATGTGTTGATAATAAATTAAGGAAACAACTTTCAAGTGAATTATTTTCATAAATAAATTAAGTAAGAATTGAGTTAAGCTGCCAGATAAGATTATAAATAAGAGAAATTACTAAAGGAATATTCCCAAATTTAAAATGATGTCACTTTCTAAGTCACAAAGCAAATAAAAAGTGCAAATAAAACCTTAAAGATAAGATAAAGCTAACAACTACATTAATAATTAAAAGGGAATTAAGAATTTCAAACTAACTTCTCTTTTTTTCATGTCGAATGTTTTCAAGTGTATCCCCGGTAGCCAAGGCAATTTGCATTATATTTTTTCATTGCCTTGGCCAGCCAACCGATTGCACAGTCTATTAGGGAAAAATGTGTGTGTAAGAAAATGAAAATTAATAAACATTAGCCGGGGCCGTGATCGCAACTCATTCAAGGCTCCTTGACCACCGGCCTTTGCAATGTTCTGACGGGCGCCCCAAGTAATCGAGTGCACATGATGGCCCAGTGGCAAGTGGAAAGCCCCGAGGGAAAACCGGGAAAGCCCTGGGATCAAGGGCCAGGCCAACTCTCCAGCTTATCAATTAGAGCAGGAGGGCTGTGGGGAGGGAGCTACTCTGCCCGGAGGAGCCCTGATTTTCTGCAGAGCACAAACCAACGATGGCAACTATGTGTGCATACAATAAATACAAGTTAATTACTTCGTGTGCCTTTTGTTATGGCTCGTTGGGTTCAAGTGCCATCCAGGCCGACCCATCCTCCACTCCCCCCCTGTTTTTCCCCTGATTTTCCCCATGCTATGTTGGCAATTTCCGTTGTATGCGCATCTAAATTGAAAACAATAGGAGAGCGGCGGGGGAGGAGACTAGACTCGCTTGTTACCAGCATGTCATGTCCTCAGTCAGCTGTAAAAACAGCAACTCACACACAAAACCGGAGTTTGTCCGGGCAAAATAGAGCGATTAAAGTTGGCAGACAGGTCGGGAGGAGCGGGAGGGATGTACCCCCGAAAAAACCCACTGTTGACATTCGCAATTATTATTTCGGAACGAGCCAAAAGTACACGATAATTTGCCGACACTTTCCATCAATTTTCGCCGCAACCAAATTTAGCATTTATCAGATTCAGATTCAAGCACACGTCGGTTCCAGTTGCTTATCGTCATATATGTAGAATTCCCGAAAACTTATAATTGATGGCTGGTGTGCGGCGGCGAATGTCTGATTATAAATTCGAGGTGGCAATTTTCAATTGCCTCTTAAATTTGTTTATTAATTAAACTACGCGTCTGTCGTTGCGGTATTGGTATTCGTATTGGTATTGGTGACTGCGGTCCACACGGCGAATGCGCAATGTTTGGCTTTCGGATTGAGATTCCATTGGGGGATTGGGTTTGGACTTTAAATTTGAAATGCGGCTAGTTGGTAGTCATGGCTATCATAATATTTTATGGCCCTCGTTTTTCGGGGATATGTACAATTCCCAATTCGTATTTAATGCCGGCATTTATTTCGATTTTTCCTCCAGCTGCGGCGTTGGTTTTTCACCGAAAACTGCTTTTATTTCCATTAGCTGGCTCTCTGATTAAATACGCCAGTAAAATCGTACAGGCTATTTTTGAAACCTGCAGATTATTGCCTCCCCTCACAATTATTTCGCTGCAGGTCGAATTATTCGTTTAATTAAACTTTAGAACACTTGTAGGTGGAATTTCAGTCGTAAAAATAAATATTTATGTGTGTAACTTGTGCAGTGTAATTTAAGCTTTGAAAATACCCCAGAAATGTGTGCTTATCAGGTTGCCAGCTATTTCGAAATGTTTGCAGTTTGCAACGTTATGAGTTGCGGTTTAGTTTTAGGCCCAAAAGTATCTCATTTCCGTCACTGAAACACATTTGGTTTTACATTCTTTTCCAGCGATAAGCAGAAATAACCTGGAACGAAATTAGAGAGGAAGTGACGGTGGGCCTGATAAGTGTTTTGTTCCATTGTGACGGCGACAGGCAGACTTCCCTCTTAATTTTCTCCCCCTGGAGGCTACTTGTCTCGGCTTCACCCTCGTCACCTGTGCCTCTACCTGGGTTTTTGCTTCGTGTTGCGTCTTATCGCCCGGCTAATTGACTGATAAGCGAGTCGGCCAATTTGTGCGTCCGCTGATGAGTCTAGTTAGTGCTCGCCGTGCCTCAGATAAGATACAATTAAGTCGAATGACGGAACACAGGTGGAGAGAACTCGAATAGTTCCTCGAAAATTGCTTTCAGTTCGGCCGTAGTTCAACTTATCTATGCCCCACATTAATCAGAGCTTTCAGAAAATAATTGCCTAGATAATTCGTCGAACACTTAACTGCAAATTAAAGCCGTAAAAGAATAGCTACAACTGCTGCTGCTGTTGCTGCTGCTTTTCCTGCTGGAAAATCGGTTATAAGAACCTCAAATTACGCATCACAAAGTCCAAGAATTTTTCGCATTTTCTTTGCACCACAGAAAAGAGCAGGAAAAAAGGGGGGAAAATGAGAGAGAGAAAAGTTTATTGTCGCGGTTTCAGCTTGCTCGCTACTTTTTGAATACTTTTCCCCGGCGATCATTTGTCATTTTCTTATGCAGAAACTTTTTGCGAGGGCGGCAACAAGGAATTTTCCAACGGGGGTGGTGGGAAAAAATCGCTGTGCATTTTCACGCTGGCTGCGGTTCACACAGTTTATAATCATTATTATTTATGCAGACTTAATCCACAGTTATTAAAACGCAGCCACAAGGAACTCCCCTGCCTCTGGCAACTGCCTCGTTTAATATTCATTTGCATTCGCTGGCAAATGAAAAGTTTTCAGTTTCTAATGAGTTCCCAGTTCTCGAGTGCATCGAAATGAAGTCGTCAGGTTAGAATTTTGCCCGAACTTTCCCCTAGAGATGGGTATCAAGGAGGAATGTGCATCGAGGAGAATATCGCTTGAGATTTGCTATCAAAAATATTGAGCAAACATAAATCTTTTCCAGAAAATATATATTTTTTTTGTATTAATTAATCACCTACAAAAGAGTATAAATCGCTTAAAGTATTTGCAATTCTTAATAAATTTTTACCCTAAATATCGAAATTTTATCTACTTATTGAAAACTTTTGCCATACCAAATTCACGCTTAAACTTATCCGAATTATGTCCCTCTATAAGTCAAGTTCAAGGAGTGGAAACTCGACAGCAGAACGTGTTTGAAAATGGGAGGGAGGTGGGAAAGCGCCGAGGGAAAATGGTGGAAATGGCTGAGAACCCCAGAGCCAGAAAACTGGCAGATGGATGCCACTGCCACTGATGATGATGAGGCTGCTGCTGGTGGTGATGCTGCTGCTGCTGCTGTTGCTACGTAGTTGTTGCTGCTGCTGCAGCAGCAGCAGCTTCAGTTGCAGTTGCAGCTTGGCTTCGTGGAAAGAAAGTTGCCATGGAGAAAATTTAATCAAAATATTTGCACATCCGCCAGCAGCGCCAAGTTGCCAAGGCGACTAGAATTACCAGTCTAAGAAACAGACCAGGGGAACGGAATGGATTGGATGGGTTTCGCAGACAAAAAGATGGACAGACAGACAGACAGACAAGACGCAGGTCTTCTCTCCGAGCAGGTACAGTGGGAATCGCAGCGGAGCCCCGCAAATTGAAATCTCAACGAATGGTAATTGAATTTGACTTGGTCCGTGCTTCTGATGCGGCGAAACCAACTTGATTCCGTGCCAGAAAAATATCAGGATTAAATGCAATAATGCTTATTAGCCTTGAGTGTTCTTTTCTTCTTCGTGTTTGGGTTTAAATTTCACAAATAGAGATATGCTTTAAACACGTGTGGGAGGAACTGGTCTTAAAGCTAAGAAATACTTTTGGAAGCCTGAACAGATAACTTAAACCAGATTAAACTTTTCTTGCTTCATATTTGATTTACAAACAGTAAGCAAAAGTAATTTTAGGAATTATTATGAGGCTTTGGACTTATTAAATACAATTTATAACAAATAAATCTGAAGGTATATTAGCAACTACCCTTTGTGTTTGAACTTCAGCTGACATTCTCGTTATAATTTGTGTTTCATGGTGTATTTATAGATTTCTGAGCTCATTTATTGGTTTTGAGCAATGAACAAGCTGTCCGGTTAATGCTTCGCCAAATACTGAGATCACTTTCGTTTGTTTAGTTATTTTCCATAAACTGACAGCCGGATCTTGACACCTCACCTAACTGTTGTCTAATTTCTCTAATCCCTCTAAGCCAGGGCCTACTGTATTTGCCTTTGCTGGCAGAACTCCTTTTGGGCATTTGGTTCATGTCACGGAAACCAGTCAAACCTCATTTGCGATGGCAAATGCAACCGGCGCGACTTCTTCATCTCAATCTTCAACTTCATCTGCGAGCGGTGCATCACGAAGTGCTTTTTATTTTCTTGTATTTTTATTTTTTTGTATTTTTTACTTTCTGCCGCACAGCCTCTTTGGACTGGTTGTTGTTGTCTTTGACAATTATTTACCGTTGGCGCTTAACTGTTAATTTGCGAGGCAGGTAACCAGTTCGGTGCAGGACCAGTTCCAGATGCATCCTCCAGCTGGAGCTGCAACTCTTGATCTTGCGATTCCCGCCGACAATTGGTGGCATGCCACGCATTTTTTATGGCTCTTAATTTGACAAACGGGGGCAGCACGAACGCCTTTCGCCGCCGCACATGTGGAAAATGTAATTAAATGCTTTTTCTCTAACATCTGTGGCGCTCTTTTTGTGTGCACTTTTCATTGTTCGAAAATAAATTACAGGATGAGTGTGCAGGGGCTATTAAAGTGCAATTAAATAATTGCCAGCCGGCAAGATTCATGGTCGTCTTTCCGTCTTTCTCTCTTGAGGATAACAGCTTTATTGCAAATTTGCATGGAAAGTAATTAGGGTTTTTGGGAAAGTTTTCACCCAAACTACCGCTAGAATTGCCTGGGATTTCTGAGGTTGAACGAACCCAGACGGTCATCCGTCTGTGATAGCATCATCATCATTATCGGATCGACATAAAACCAGAAATCAAATCAAATTATTTGTTTTCTCATTTCTTCGTCGCCGCTGCTCTTGCTCTTGCCTTTGCCAGACTTGATTTGATAATCTGGCCGCAAATCGTTTCCTTTGTTGCCATCAAAACTTGTCAAAAACTTGGGCTAGATTTTTGCCTAATTCATTCCGCAAACTGTCCAAAAGAAACTTGCCAAACTTGTTGGTGGTTGGCCCAACCCAGAAAAAACACAGACTGCTAATGAAATCTGAGAAGAATTCAGAGGCAACGTAATCAGAATTTCCCAGATTCAGATTCAGCAACGGCCACAGCTTCGGTTCGCTTGGACCAACCGAGTTCTGTGCTTGGCTCCGCTCTGATTCCATTTTGGCCATTTTTTCATTGGCTTTTTCAGCTGACCTTGCACTTGCACAACCAGCAAAACAAGGTCAGCATTCCGCTGTCTAATGCCACGCCAAAAACAACCACACGAAGCCACAAACTAATTTTGGGGGTCAAAAAAAGTTGTTTGGCGAAAAGCAAAAAAAAAAGAAAATGTTGAAAAAGTGCATAACAAATCAAGCGAAAAAGAGCCAAGTTTAATGCGGAATTCGATTCAAATAAAACTTGAAATGAGCCGCAAGGAAATCAATTGTTCATTTGCATATGCATGCAGTTTCCATGCATTTTCCACCTGCAGTGTCCGTCTGCCCCGCCACGTGGCATTTCCCTCTGTTTTATTGCACGACCCCAATATTTATTTGTTTGCCTTTTCCCGGCAGTTTCAGTCCAAAAGTCAAAGCCATTCCGGAGGCCCTCACTTCCATTTCCATTTCATGCCATTTTTCAACCTGACCGTTCGTTCGGCGGCATCTTCACGATTTTCACGGTTCTTTTAGTTTTTTTTGTTTTTTTCTCTTTCTGTGTGGTGATTTTTTTTCTCGTAGTTTATTCCTGCTTTTCGGCCTTTTCGGCTTTTGTTTGAGTTTCGATTTTTGTTGGTCCTCCGTGCACTTCAGAGCGGGAATTGCATTTTGCCGCTTTCAATTCGCTTGGCCCTTGGCCAGTTTGGCCCACAACTTTGCCAAATTGAATAAGAAACTAATTTCCAACAAACTGAAATGTATTTTTCTTTTAAGCTTGGGAGTATGAGACTACAGAATACCAATTAATACAGGTGGTAAAGTAAAAGAAACCCTGATTATAAAATTACTTAAATGAAAAAAACTACGTAGAACGTCAAAAATATTAAAAATAAACACATTAAAGAAAGGTCGCACTTGGCCTAAGTGTGGCCAGCTAAACTAAGATTCAGATATTTTGTTTAGCTGGCCACACTTAAGGCGAAATGTTATTTATTCTTTAATATTCCCACGTACAGTCTTCCGAATATAGTTTTCAGGGTTAACTGTTATATAAGCGCAACACTTTTATACTTTTCTTTTAAATTTAAATCATTTCTAAATATAATTTACCATTTATTTTTGTGCCATAATGGTCAGTTGATTTATAAATTGTGAACAAAAATTCTACAAAAAATAGGCTGCGGCTTTTCACGATAATAAATGTGACCCTGATATTAGTTAGCACCTTCGTAAGTAGAGCAAGAGATTTTACGGCTTTTTTCCATAAGCCCCATTCCCATATACCCCTCGAAATTATCAGAAAGTCACTAACAAACAAACATTTCACAAAACTGTTTGCCCAACTAGTCAGAAGGAATGAACCACACGCAAAAAGTTATCGGCGTTAATTCTGTTTGTTCAGGTTTAGCCAAAACAAACAAAACAAAAACACTAAAAACGAAACACCAGCGAGGGAGGAGGGAAAATTAATTTATTACTTGCAGCAGACCCTGCAACGAATTCAAAAAAAAAAGAAGGGAAAAGGGAGGAAAAGCGGGAAAGCGGCGAGGAAAGTACGGCTCGTAAACAGATTTAGATTTAATCAAATGATAGCCCAGAGCTAGATTTGAGTTGTGAGCGGCTGCTGAATTCGGTAATACACTCAATATATTTCAATGTGGCAGCTCGATTAAATATTCGGCACCATGGCAGCGGGAATATCCCGGGCAGATTGGCGGCAGGACGGAAGGACACCAGTATGGAAGGACGGCAGGCCGGATGGTGGAAAAATGTTTTGTGAAACATGAGAAATGGCAACAGATTTGGCCCACACATGCACCCAGAGCCTTTTAGCCGTATAAACTATCATCGTGAGATTTTTTATATAGCATTTTCTTTTGGGGTCACCAACGGACGACAGGACATATATTTTATTTCTCTCCCTTTTTTATTGCTCCTTTTTTTCGGGGCAGATAATTCGGTTGCGTTGTGGCGGAAAATGAAAATCGGGAGGGGTCTAGGAAAAATCGAAAAATGTTACGCCTGAAAATTGCCTGTCAAATGACAAAAATGGTTTCATTTTCCCTTCGTATGTGTGTATGTGTGTGGGAGTCCTTTCTCACTCCTTCTCCCTTGTCGTCCTCTAAATGCTGTTGGTCATTTTTCCCCGTCTAGGCTTATAACATGCTCCCATTATATATATTCTTTCCACTTTGTCCTTTTTCCGACTGCTCATTTCGGCCAGGCCGGCAGCAGCAGATTAGGCCCCACATTTTGTGGTCAAGAAAGGATAAAAGTTGTGGAACTAGAAGAAATTGAAAATAACATTTGTTGGCATTTTCGCTGAGGTTTCCGTTGCCTTTTCCTTGTCCAGCAATTTGCTCGCAGCCAAAGTTTTTATTATATAATATTATTTTGCAAAGGTCAAGCGAAGGGGAAATGGAGATGAGGCAAATTAGATCATAAATGATATTGCATAAAAAGTTTATGGATGGCTTTGAACTTGTCAGGAAGTTAGTTTGCAAAGAATTTTGTCTCAACTTTAAAGTTGAACTTGAGAGATGAATATTTTCTAGGAACAGTTTTGAAAAGAAGAGTTGATTCTTAAGAATTCTGCTTAAAATCTCTTAATATAAAAATTCTATAGAGAACTATTATTTTATTAATTATGCTTTTCACTCTGCTTTTCGTAATATAATTTCTTTAATTAGTGCTTAATTCCTGTAGGCTGTCAATTAAAATTGATTGGAAAATATGTTTACCCCCGATAGGCCTCCAGTAATGTGCTTTTCAGGTCCAGTTTCTCATTAAATCTATTTGCACTGCTCCGGTATTAATTCGGTTCGTTAGGGCGAAATCAATTTGGAATCCCCTGGGAGCTACAGTCTCCACAGTGGATGGACCAGGATCCTCCTGAACCCTCGAGCGGTTCTCCCTGTCGCCTCGCCAGGCAAACACATCTTGTATTTCACTGGTGGATTACGCTCCTTGCACGTTGGATATATGGCAATTACAAACTGCT
Organism: Drosophila punjabiensis; assembly: GCA_008042585.1. Lineage (NCBI taxonomy): Eukaryota > Metazoa > Arthropoda > Insecta > Diptera > Drosophilidae > Drosophila > Drosophila punjabiensis. The sequence continues at coordinate 68,670 of VNJR01011514.1, read as the reverse complement.
TAAAAGCAAATAAATCCCTGCCAGGCAATTGCATCGACGCTGGCCAAAGGATAACGAGTATTTGTGGCGCAGGCCACAGGCTGCCGCACATAAATATATATATATATATATAAACATTTGCCGCTCCATTTAATGAGGCGACTGCAGGAGAGCAACACATTCAACATTTCAGCTGCTACCACCTCGTTATCGGGGGACAACAACGCGTATCTGGATCTGGATCTGGATCCGGGCGACATAAAACTGTCAAAAGTCGCCTATATAAATCGCTAAACTAAATGCCTTTCATAGTTTAATGTCACCTCGAGGGATTTGAGAGAGCGAAAGGATGGATCTGCGGAGGGCCAGACAACGTGTCTCTATCCACGTCCAGCATCCACGCCTCGTTGTCATTAAAACCGAATGAATTATGCAGTAGCCCAAGTGAACTACTTGCAGTCCGCCCTTGGACAACACGGCAGAAAAAAGGCACAGAGAAAAATAATGGATTAAAACCTTTTCAAAAATTGTTTAAATATAAAAATTAGTATGAAAGCTTAAGAAAAAAGCTAAAACATTGATTGAAAGTGCTAATTATAAATTGTGCATGGTCACACTTGACACTAAACATGATGTACATAGTATCTTGGCCACACTGAACGTTAAGTGTATGCCCAGCTTCACTTAAGAAACAACTAACAATATTATTTACAAGTTTATGAAAAGGAATTTCTGAAAAAGGATAAGTAAGATATTTATATGAAAGATGTTTAAATTTAGCTCAGTGTAAAGAGCACTAGAGACCTAAACAGGACAGAGAAAAAAAAGCGAAAAGCTTTAGAGCAGTTGACCAGTTCTTGTCGCGACTGCAGTTTGTTTGTTGTTTTAATTAACTAATTAAGATTTTTCTATGTCGCGCCTAGGTAGAAGAAGTAGTCGCCCAAGTCTAAGGAATGCCTGCATTATTTGTTGCCGCCGAGTTGCTAAGGACCCAATTAACCTTTTATGGCCATTTGGCACAATAACGAGGCCAAGAGCGAGAGCGCAGGGCCCGACGACATCGAGGAGCACCAAAAAAAAGTTAAGGAAAATAAATATAGAAGGCAGCAGCGACAGCAGCAACACAATCGAGACAATGAAACCTGGTCTTGGGCCAGTTAGTTGGCCGTAAGTAGCCGGCCATGTTCAGTGAAATTGTTAGCCATATTTGGCGCACAAAACAATGGCTATCATAAATTCCAGCTACAAATTGACATTGAAAATTTGTTTGCTTTCCCCTCTCCTCTCCTCTGGCTCTCATCTTACCTGTGCATTGAGTTCCCTCCGCCGGCTTCCTTGGATTTCCCTTCTAAGTTCTTACTTGGAGCGTGACGACAAGAGCTGCAATTACAGTGAAAAATATGCACACAAAATATTAGTTAAAGCTGCGATAAATTGCCGCACTATCAACAAGATAATGTAATGGAGTGCTTGTGCTTATAGATTACAATGCATTTAATTATTTCTGTAAGGCAGCGAGAGAATTTATGGCACTGGCTCCATATGTTTAGTCGGGGAAGTTTTCATTTCCGCTTTAGCCACGCATGTGCAAAATTTCCCATAATAATGGCCGAGCAGCTTAATTTTAGCAAGGGAATTATTTAGTATAATAATGAAATAAATATATTTGGAATTTATTGCTTATGAATTATTATTTGAGAAGCTTTCCCAGGGCTTAGCCAACACATTTGGGGAGGATTATTTACGGCGTGTGGCTAATGTGATTAGTCGGGGAATATAAATTGAATAAAATATGCAAGTGTTGTTTTAATTATTAATTTTTAAATGCTAAATGACGCTAAATTCTAAGTAAGCATAGAATTCAGATTATATTTATTTAAAATTAATTTAAAAAATGTTTTATAGATATTCATTTAATTATGCTAAAAATCAATAATAAGCTCATGCAAATCCTTCCATATAATTTTCCCAAGTTACATTTCAAGCCTTTCTTATTACACAGGGAAATTCCTAAAAGCCCCTACAAGATTCTTGAACGTTTTCCAAACATTTTCGTTTTGGGTCACCGGCTAATCAATGTGGTTTAGTGTCCCCCCCAACGGGCTTTCCGACTCCGGCATTTTCTCTTCACCACTTAGCCTGGCTTTCTCCCCGAGTTCAATTCAAACGCCCACATACTATATATTATCGCATATTTTTCCTGCTTTTTCGCCACTTTTCCCTCTAACTCCCTGCTCCGCCCTGACCTGGCCGTGTGTCGAACCGGTTAGGTGTTGGCCGTTGTCTGCAGCCACTTCAAGGTACACGAGGACAGGACGGACTCTGGGACAGACTTTGCTTTGGCAGAGAACTCCGATCCAATCGGATGACGTAGGGGCAAAGTGTGGGCAGCAGTCGAGTGGATGTGTGGAGTGTGAGTGTGTGTGTTTATGGGGATTCGGTGACCAACTCACCCAGATAGATGGGCAAAGTCCCATCTCGTCGACACATCTGTGGGCTAATTGAAATGGCAACACTAATTAGCGATGCTTTAAACGGAGAACGTATGCATTTTCCCCTGGCATCGAGTGGCAGTATCCGAAAAGGAGATAAATCCAAAGGCAACAGAAAAACAGAAGCGAAAACTAAATGTTATAGCGATCAGATCGCCTTTAAGCTGCTTACAGAAATCGACCACCCAAACTCGGCTGCAAACATCCAAGGGCCGTGGCAGTTCATTAAGGTAAATGGTGGTCCATAAACTTTAAGCCGATTACAAGAACGATTCCCAACCGACGAAAGGTGCTCTGTTCTGTTCTCTCTCTCTCTCTGTCGGGCTGCCTAAAATAAATGGCGTAAATTATTTGCTAATGATCGGCGGACAAAGTGGCGGGGTTACGTCATGGGGGCCACCACATGCCCCATCATCATCATCATCATCTCTGGTTAATTTTGTGCAATTGTCTTGAACCGTTTCGAGTGTGTTCAATGCTATATCCCATCCCGCATAATCATCGATGAGCGAAGGTCGTGTGGCCATAACTACACACGCGAGGCTTCTTTGCTGTTTCGAGTATTAACTAAAGTCGGAGCGTTGATTTACATAGCTGGAAAACCAGTTATCACCACATACTGAGGCCTCGTCATCTCGACATTGAGTTAAGATCTCGGTTTGGAAATATTTGAGGCTTAGACTGAGTCGCCTTTCCTGAAATTCTTTCCCCGCAAGTTCAGGTAATTTAATTACAATAAACATTTTACCAGCCAAACACAAAGCACATAAAAATGCCAGGCAATAATTCCACCCAAGTTGTTTTCGCGTTGGAAAAATTCGAATTATTTGCGGAACTACCAGGCACAGGAATGGCCTTTACCCTTCCCCCTCTCCCGATCTCCACACTCGCACAGGTCCACAGAGCTGCCAAGGGACAGGGATTCGTTGCCAGGGAATGCCAGCTGCAGGAGAGATGCAGTCCGCAGGAATTGCAAAATCATGCAATTTGTGGGCACTTCGAATGCAATCAACAAAACTGTTTGATTTATGATCATTTGCAGTTTGCACTAATTTTTCAAATCACAAAAGGCAAACGGCAACAACAAAACCCACAAAAGCCTGACTCGACACAAAAATTAATCATAGCAGAGCGGCACACACCGAGATAGGAGGAGGCCGAGGATGGATATATTGGGACACAGAGGAAGCAGACATGAAGGATGGGGCACAAGGAATCATTACAATCAATAACTAAAATCGATTTGGGCCTTCAAAGGCCTTCAGTAGCCGTTTGGTTGTTAATAGAAGTGGCCTCGTGACACGAGTTAAACTATAAACTAGAAAATGTTTGAAAAAACTAAAAACAAAATATGTTAAAATATAAGCAACTTGGGAAATACTATATTATTTCCTTGACATTATATAAAAGTCTATATAGAGCTTCAAATTCCAAAAAGATCTTACAAATCGTGTTACTTGCACCCATCTCCAGCACTCCATAGAAAATAGGCAGAGACCCGAGGCTCCGAGTTAAGACTTGTAATTATGCGAAGACTTCCTCTGCGATCCGGGTACCATCCTCCTTTTGGAACCGGCAGGACCCGGACCCGCCGGCCTTCTTCTGGAAGCCCCCATTTTTGCATTGTGATAAACGAGCAGCACTCCCTTGGCCTAGACTTTGGAGCGATCGCTCTTTGCAACATCTTCATTATGAATTATGCGACTCGCAGTTTCTCAGCTTTCGCGGTTCCCCAGTTTCGCCAGTTCTCAAGTTCTTCAGTTTCCCATTCCCATTCCCATTCCCATACTCAGACTCGTTCCCATGGGACATAACTTTTGTTTTATCACCCCAAACGAGGCAAGGACTTATCTCTTCTGTGCTCTCGCGGGGAGAGTTGGAACTTTTGCCAGCATGTTGCAACTAATTACATAAAGCGACACGTGCACGTTGTTATTTTATTTGTAACAACTCGGAATTGGCATGAATTTGCTAATTAGCTACGATTGTAAAAGTTGCACTAACGCTGGCCTCGTTGCGCTGAGATACAGCACATTCCTGCATCTGCCAGATGCTGCGTGGGTGCATTATCGGTATCGGTATCTGTATCTCAAAGTTGCTAAAAGATACTTTACAGCTATGAAGTTAATTAAGTTGAAGCTAGGAGCACATATGACAGGGACAAGCAGGTGGTAAGTTTTTTGATTAACTAACTGGAATTTTTAATAAATATTTATAAATTTACTCAAGTTCAAAGGCACTATAAAAAGTTCACCAAGGTTTATTGCTCAGATTTTTTTATATTGTTTCAGATAAAAATGTTTCGTTGATAATAGCCTCAAAAGGTATATAAAGGTAACTGTCGCAAGATATATTATCTCTTTATTCCACAGTAAGTTTCTCTTAAGATATATTTAGCCCTGATTTATAAACAAAACACAATCACCTTGAAAATAAACCTCGTGGCCAATCGAAATCTTATCTATAAATAAATAAATAAAGAAAACTTAAGAACTAATAATCAATCACTAAGCTAATTTGGAATTCCACGAAATAGCCTGACAGCTTTGACAGACTATCGATAGCGAAGTTGATGGGGAAAATAAAGGAACATATTGACTGATCAGGCACGTGTATATTTCTGCGATAAATTTAACAAATATTGAAAGACATGCGGACAGTGAGAACATGCTTGTAAATTCATCGCACTCGATACAGCAATTATTTACATACATTCATTACGGGTACAACAAACCCCAATATTTGCACCTTGCTGCAATTCTTTGTCTGTTTCGCATTTACTTTACATTTAAACATATGTATATTTCGTTGACAAATATTTGACCATTCGCTGCCAAAAATGTTTACATTTATTTTAATTTATGCAACTGCTGTGCAAAGGTCATTCTTTTCTCTTATGTTCTGTTGTTTTTTGTTATTTTTGGGGAATATGTTTGCCGATTATGCTGGTTCCTACCAATCAAATTTGATAAAAGGAATTTTTATAAATGAATTTTAACATCAGCAGAAACAGCACACAAACAGAATGGTAATCGAACTGATGACAAAAACGTTACCCTAAATAAAATATCCCAAACATTTATCGCATTTATTTATTGATGATACCAACATGGCAAAAACTAAAAATATCCAATAAATATGAGAATAAAAACAAACTCGAACAGCCTTCGGGGGGCCAAGCGACAGTGAAAGTGATCCAACGATGACGATGGCCGCGGCAGATGATGATGATGGTGGCAAAAAATAAATGAATGAATGAATGAATAAGCCAGAGCCACCAGCATTGATGGTGCGGGCATTAACTTTACATAACTTCAAACAAAACAAAAAATTAGCCAAAGTTCAAAAGAAAATATGAGAGGCAAAAAAAAGTATAATAATAATCATGACTTATGAAAGATGGAACGGGAAATGTTCCGTGAATGTTGTGATAAAAGTTATGTAAATGAAAGCATTCAAAAGAATTATCCAACCTGAATGTAAGGGAATATTAAACAAAGTGTAATTACTTTATAGATAAGGATAACAACGCGGTAATTATATATTATGCATAATCTCGGTTGCAATTTGTAAAAGAGAATAAATATAAATGGGAAAATCATCCAGAAATTAGCGCCTCATTGTGCTATTTTTGGACCACTACTAATTTTTAGTACACATGCCTAGTTAAACGTATTAATATACCAATTACTGACCCACAATGTTGCTGAATGAGTTTACTATAATAATTATTCCTCAGAGCATAAATATTACTTTAACTTGATTGATTTTCATTCAATTATTTTGCCTGCACAACACATTTTAACATTTTATATACACAAAAAAACCTTTAAACTTACTTAGTAATTGGTGCTATATTTAAACTCTAATTATTTTAGTCCACACACGCAGCCACTTAACGAAAATGAAATGCCAATTTTCCACCGAAATAACTTAATTATATCGAACGACTTGGTTGGTTGGAAAATATGCAGCTATAACAGCTTAATTTGAATTAATTTACAGCTTCAGTTGGTTAAACCGTAATTGCAACAGCACAAAGATATTCCACCCGCCGCGATGTTGTTTTTAATTATTTTTTGTACAAACTTTCTTTGTTTATAAACAAAAAAAAGAGCAAAACAACAAATATAATTAGAGTGCTCAACATGTTGGAGCAGCAACAAAAGAGAAGCACAGGTGCCCTCGGAAAATAAACAAAAGAAAGAAAGAGTCGACAATGGGGAGAGAGTGAATGAGAGGAGGCGAGACTGGCATAAGCAAATAGCTGTAAAAATCTCCAAAAGGTAATCAGACGGTTGTTCACCTGGTCTTTGGGTTTTCGGTTTGGGTTTCTGGTCTCTGGTCTCGGTCCCTGGTCACCTCAACACCTTGTGGACCGTGCCCAGTTGGCAGTGACTGTCCGCTTTATTTGCTTATGTTTTTTTATACTTTATATATTCTTTGCTCTGTTCTTTTTTATATGTTTTGTTAATTTCCAACGTGCCTGGCATTCCGCGATGCCAAAGAGTCGCGGCCGTCCATGTCAATTTGAGTGCCTTTCTGTGGGGAGTTTTCAAATTATACATTTATCTGCGCGTATATCTGTAACACATTTTTGCGGGTGTTGATTACCCGGCGACGGCGACGGCGACCCACATAACCACTGACAACCGAACGCGACGCGGCTCCATCTAATTAAGTTTGCAACATATACACTCACACACACGGCGAGAAGATTACAAAAATCAGTGAAAAATCAGAGAGAAAACCTGGCAAGATCCGATGAAGCAGCCGCCTAATTACGGCTCAATCAACTGGGCCCGCAACGCCAGCAGTTGTTGCCTCTCGGCAACAGCACTCGGAGGCAGTTGAATCTGCTGCAGGGCTCGGAAAATTGCCTCATGGCGCACCATCCAACCAAACTATCCATCCATCCGATGGGTTACCTAACTTCCAGCTTAATGACTTCACTAAAGCCCCCAGTCGAAGGCCCAGACCAGACTCCCTACCGACTTTGGTGGCATGCTTTAAATATTTTGCGGCACCTGAATGCATTTTACAAATTTTTCTGTTGCAACTCGCAAACCTGTGATAAATTGCAGTCGCCGGTGAGTACAGCCTGTTTCTTTTTCAGGTTTAACCCACTGCTGCCCCAACTGCTGCTGCTGCTGCTGCTCTTTCATCAGACTGACATTTTCTGGTTAGGCTGACTCATGAACTGCACCTATAGGCCCGGCATTAACCATTAACATTTCAGGCCCAACAGCTGAACGATTGCACGCGAAAAACTTGTCAAATATTTGTTTGAAAAGAAAACAGATTTTGAATCACCAATTCAGCATCAATTTGTTTAACAAAAGGCTGAAGGCTGGCACGGGAAATAATTGATGAAAAGTGTTACAATATTATTTTTAAAAAATATTCTTTAAAAAGGTTCTTTATCTAAAGGTTACTTTTCTTATTTATAACTTGTAATTCAATTGCTTAATGTTATTGTATTTATTTATTTACAAATCCCGATCTAGTTCCATATTTTTTTCTCCCTGCAGATGCTGCCTTTGAAGATGGAAAAATAAAGGTGGGGAAGCTGTCATCATCATCTGCATTTGCATTTGAAAGTGTCGATCCGAGATGGAGAGGGTAAAAAAAGTGGAAAGAAGTGGAAAGATTGTGGCTAGATGAGTGGGTATCTCCAGAAACCGAGGGGGATAACTACTGCTGACATATAGAAGGGGATCCAAGCGAAACATCATCGCCGATTGTGTGTGTGGCTGTTATTGCGGCCGTTTTGTATTAATGATGATGCAACATTTGCCACAAATGTAAAAAGTTACGAGTTGAAGAAGAAAAAAATAAAACAAAACCCCAAGCACCCATGGCTAAGTAAAGTTTAAAGCCCGAAGGCCAAAAGCGCGTTTGACTCTCTGGTGGTTGTTTCTTGTTCCCTTTATTTTATCTTCTTTTATTTTATTTTTATTTTTTTTAACCCCAGAGTTGTAAGCTGAAACCTTTTTTGTGTTTGACGCTTGACGAGGATCGGGGTATAATGAGTGGAACATCTACCTAAGCCATCTAAAGAACCCCAGGCTGTGCCAAATTTAATGACATTTTTAGTTATTTGCTGCCAGAACCTAAAAATATTACTTCAACTTTTTTTAATTGACTTGTGAAAAACAAATGTGTTTGGTCTATTTTCAGCGTGAGTTACAGTAGAAAATAGCTAAGGGAAAAAACCATTCAAGTACAAAATAAGCTTACGTCAAAGTTGTATAAACAAATTGTTTGCAATAATGATTGGCAACCCAAATTGAGGGCGTCGGGAAAAAGTTTCGTTGCTATAAACACAAAAACACTTGGTCTAAGTTGGATTTTACATATTTTGTAATGCCCAAGTGCTTGTTTGTTTATTTAAGGTTTTGTTTAGAATAAATCAGAGCGCTCTTAAAAGTAGGCAATGCTTTTTATTGAAGTAAGCCTCTGGTATTGAGTTGTCACTTCTTATACTTCTTTAATGTCACTTTTTGAAAGGGCATTTGGAGTTTGTTATCCAGTTAATCAGCGTCATTGGCACCTTCCTGCTTAAATGCCACTGATATGGCTCTCGGCTCTCGGCTCTTGGTTCGCTCACCTGAGGCATTTGCATTGGCATTTGCGGCAATGTTCGGCTTTTCAGGTGAGCTCCAGAGCTTGACAACTTCTGCTTTTGCCTTGTTGCTGCCTCTGCCTGTGCCTCTGCCTCTGCGGTTACGGTTTAATGAACATTCATGCCTCCTAATGCCAAAACAACAGTGGAAACTGTGAACACGCGGCAGCAGAATAGTCTGCATTGCCGCAAAAACGGTCCGCAGTATGCGGAATACTATATAAAACAAAGCACAGAAAAAATAAACCAAACGAAACCCGTCGTTGGAGGCAAACGCAAAGAATTGCAACAGGTTTCTCTTGATTGGCCTTTCGGTGTTCGTCGGTGGTGTGCCTGTTGCTTTATTAAATCTTCTGCTGCTTGGCCATTGTATTTGTATTTTATATATCTGCTGTATATTTATTTTTCATTTTTGCCGCCGCATCTGACAGCCGTGATTTGTTGCCGAAGGTTAGTTCAAGTCATTAGAGTTGCTTCTGTGTGTTGCCATAAATTGAAGATCTTTTTTTCCCCCTAATAGTTCTTTGAGATTTGCTTTGAAAAAATCTATTGTCTGGGCAATTAGATAGTTGAATATTGAATTTTATCTCTAAAAGTGTTGAATTATATATGATTTGCTGGGAAAACTATCTGGAAAAATATTCTACAAGCCAAGTGTTTAAAGCATAAACACTTTTTAGCATTTTTCCATTGAATATTTTGTATATTTTTCGATTGGCAATAAATATTTCATAGCCTCTTTATTATTTTATTTGCAATTACAATTTCGACTGGGACTAGCTTTTCATAGAAATTTCTTTAATCAATTGTTTATTAAATTCTAATATTTATGTTTATGAAATTCTATTTTTGATTGCTTTGCTGACCAATTTTACAATTTAACTTATCAATTTAGAATCTGTAATACTAAATATTCATTTTAATTGATTGTGCTTCTTATAGAAACAATTAAATTAAAATGATTTCTCTAAGCATTCATCGTTTGAGTTCCCATCATTAGCCACTAAATTTAATTATTCTTTCAAGTAATATCGCTGCAGGGCTAGCAAAAGTGATTCGCATTCAAATCGACAAAAACTTTGCTTTGGCACAAATGTATTTATAGTGATTTTCCCCCCTCTTGCCACACGGCCACTCAACTCATCTGCCACACTCCGGGCACTTCAGCAAATGACAGCAATTAAAACTTAGATGCCTGACTGTTAGTGTCGCTTAGTGGCCATCAGAGCTTTGGCCACATTTAATTATAACTTGAGGACCTAATTGTGCGTTGTCCACAATTAAAAATATATCTTTTGGCGAGCGGGCGGGGCGGGACGGGGCGCACACAGATTTGTCACAGCTGATGGGGCAAGTGGAGCAGCAGAATCTGCAGCTAATTGCTGGTGGACCCGGGCCCAAAACTACCAACTAGGAGGACAAAAAAATAAAAAAGAGAGATACGAGTAGTAAAAACAATGACAAGACAAATGTTGGGACAGGCAGCAACAACAAATCAACACGACTGCAACATGCGGCCTACAAGTTTTGTGTTTGCCTACAAAGAAACTTTTTTTTTGTTTTTTATATGCAGCTAATCCAATTCGAAAGCAATTTCTGGGAGGATTGGGGACCGAGGACAGGGGAGGAGCCCGGGTTGTTGAGAACCCCCATTTACATGGCCTAAGACCATGTCTGGGATCTGCCCACTTAGCCCAGGCAGACGGAGGCGGAGAGGGAGACGGAGACGCAGACGGAGGAGCCAAGTTAGAAGACGAGTTCATTGAATTCTTCTCGCTGGGTATTCGCCAAACTCGTAAATTTCCAACATACAAGAATAAAAAAAAAAAAAACAAAAAATATAAAAAACAGAGAAGAGAAAAAAAGAAGCCAAATCCCAAACCAAACAGGTTCTCCTGCATCCACCAAAAACAAAAAGATACCCCGAGACCAGACTTTGGGTTACACATACGAGAGAGTACGGGTGTCTGTATTTTTTTCGGGGCCTGCAGCATCTTTTGAGTGGAATGCGGCAGTCATCTGCCCTGAAAACCGAGACTCATCTTGGGCCTCAACTTGGTCTTGGGTCTCTGGTCTCCCGTCTCCCGTCTCCGGTCTCCGGTCTCTGGTGTCTGCTCTCTTCAGCCTTTGGTCAGCTGCAAATGCATAAAAATCAACGCAGCATTTCACTTTAGACTGCGGCTACTTCGATTAAGTAGCTGTCAGTATGTGTATCTTGTATCTTGTATCTTGCCACTCGAGTTGGGTGAAAGCGTTCGCGTTCACGTTCGCATCTTTTCACATTGCATTTTCAGGCAGCGCCGACCCACTTCCACTTCCATTTCCACTTCCATTTCCAGTTAGAGCCTTGTCCATGTGTCAAACAGTTGGCCAAACAAACTAATTGACCCGAAACTGAAATGGTAATCTGAGACCAAAGAACAGTAGGAAATAGGCTATCTTGAATAGGAGGTAAGACGAAGTGAGTAATTTATAGAAACCTCAGGTATTAGTATGATTTATAAAGGTCATGACATATATATACTGACAATCGTTGCTGCCGACCTGGAAATATATATTTATATATGGCAAAAGGTCGGAAATGCTTCCCTCTTCAATTTATACCCTTTTAACTGTCCAAGTACTGGCTAAAAAAAAAATCCTAGCGAAAAGATTTGTATCTCGGCGTGATACAAAAAGGCAGAACAACTCAATTCGAGGGATCATCTTCGCCTGCCCGCTTTTGTGCGGAGCAACAAAAGATGAGCGATTGCTGCCAGTCATTCCAGGCCATCCCAGTGACCTTTCAGCCTCTCTATTCCAAACCATCAATCAATCATAAGGCCCCAACAGAAAACAAAAAACAAAAAAATTGTTTAAAACGGAAATGAATCCACGCTTTGGACATTAACCGTAATTGCGTAGACACAGGCAGGCACATAGCGATGCGTGGGCACATAGAGATACATTTGTATCTCGTGACGCACAAACGAGTTCGAGTTTGGGTTCGGGTTCGGGTTGGCGTCCTGCCGCCACCCTCCCACACAGCACCCAGCACCCGGCACACTCTTTCCCCCCCACTTAATGACCTTGTAACTCAACTGTCAACTGTCAGCACACGCAGCAGCTGAATGGCAAACAGCAAATCAATAGCCCGGCCGCAATTTATAGTATCCATGGCCATAAATTGGCCAGCAGCAGCAGCCCGCCGCCGCCGCCACATGACATGGCTTCGGGGGGCAGCAGCAACAACAGCAGCAGCAGCAAGGAATTCTGGCCAAAATAGGCAAAAACGCCAGCGAAATAGATTGTCTGCAAAAATCCGTCCCCCTGTCCAGAAATCAACTGGAACCGAACAGAGGCGCAGACGCTCTCATTATCATATAAACAAAGGGGTTCAGACCAGGCGAGCGAGCGCCTATAGACATGCCAAAATGTAAACTGTCGGTGAATTTATGTGTATGAAATTTTATGAATTTATGAAGAAAGCCTTCCCATGCGGCCCTGACATAATGGTTAAACATTGTATTCATTTGGGCCGCTATATGTTTGGCCAAGGATCCCTCACGGGGAATACTCAGCCAGTTCGCCGGCGAACTTATGAATACGAAATGAGAATACAATAAATTTATGCGTTGGGCTTAACAGATATTATTTAACTGAATATTTTGAAAGTTATGCGAATTTTTTCTTTTTACTGGATTTAAGTTTTATTTATGCGGCTTAAGTGGTTATAATAATGTAATTGTATGTATTCTTTTGGCTAAGGGAGAAGGATAGACTTTAATGGATAATAATGCTCTTTCAAAACTTATTATAAATATTTTGAAATTCATATTTTTATAATTCATTTACAAATTATGCAGTATAAGCTTTAAGTTCTTAGGTATCTCCAAGTCGACTTTTAGGTCGGTCAAAAATTTTCCAGCATATTTCCAGATAGTCATGAAGAGAATCTGGGTGTGGGATAAGTATTCCCCAAGCTCTGCCAGTAGCAACGGCCTACATGTACGATATATATATACTTTATCCAAGAAACTGCTTATCGCATTGAAAAATTTTTGTGCTCGCTTTTGTTTACATTATGCCCGGACTTTTGGCGGAATTACAGGGCAGCGGGCGGCGTAAACAGTCAGATTAGAGGCATGAAGAGCTAGTAAAATATGAGAAGCCGTTGCAAATACAAATAGTTTGTGCGATATCTCGGGAGAAACTTCCGCATCTTACTCTCTCCCGCTGCCAGATGGAGATGGAAACGGAGATGGTGCTCCAGGGGGAAGTGCCCAAGTGAGCACAAGCACAAAAGCCAGAAGAACAAACCCTCAACAAGTAATGAATTACGCGTCAGACTTTACTCACTCCTTTCGAGAGGAGCTGGCAAACAATAAAAGAGCCAAAAAGGCAAAGCAGCTGAAAGCAGTTGCCAAAATGTTCCGCCAACTCTGAGGTACTCACACTCGCCCCCAGAATGAGTAAGTGCGAGTGCGAGTGCGAGTTTGAGTTTGAGTTCGAGCACCAGGGGAGTGCATAAAAGCCTGCTAAAAAAGTTTTGCTCTCTGCATTGTTATCAGCCAAAGGAAGCAAAATTATAAGGGGGCCGACCAGAAACAAACAAAACGGAAAACATGAAAAATAAACCCAAGCCGAAATCGGGCAAAAGACTAACACACAGCGCAACTTTTGACAAAAGATCTCGTTTTGTGCTCGCAGGAAGGAGTTGCGATTCGGCTTTTGTGCAAAGGCAATCTTTCAAGGGGAAACTTTCTTGTTGAGATAAATTAGTAGGTCACAGGAAAATGGGAAAACTAAAGCGAGAATAATGGAAGAACAACTAAATAATGGAGTAATTCAAGTGTGAAAGAAATGTAATTATTAGAACAAACATATACAGTTTGTTATTAAGAAAAGCAAGAAGGAAATACTAAGAACTCTTGATTAAGACCACACCAAATAATGCCACCTTATACCTAAGCAGTTTTCACAAACCAATATATATCAGCTACTAGATACACCTGTCACCTGTCTGTCCCAATTGGATACTCCTATCAATTCGCACTCAAAGCTATCATCGAGTGTGCTTTAAACTGGGTTAAGGTCGGGTTTATCAGTACCGCCCAGCCACTTGGACGTGTGGCAGAGCAGCACTTCCGTTTGCTGGAATTTCGGAATATACTACGAGCATAGACTTGCCATTGTAGTAGGAGTTCCGCCCCCTTGGGAATGCCCATCAATCCCTGCGACATTCCGTGCATTAGATACCGGCAGCAGAACGAGTATTTGTGGCAATTCGATCCGCAGTCGAAAACGTGCAGGCAGCCAAAGAAGACAAAGAATATTGTATAATGTTGTTTCCCATGTACCACATTTTGACAACTGTTTTCTGTTCGTTTTTTTGCAGTAAAACTTAACTGCCACTCGGGTTCTCGTTTGCCTTTTTTGTTCTCCCATTTCCAATAGAGAACGTGCAGACGTGCGAAATTCAGAGGAAGAAGAGGCCGTACGAGAAGATATGGAAATTCAGCTGTGGCACCTGTTCGATATTGTGCCATGCCATAAGCCACTATGGCACACTATAATGCCATAACGCCACGACGAATGGCCAGACAAAGAATGGACCGTGATGTAAGGGGACTAATATGCGGAGTGATTAATTCATCGAAATTAACATAAATGGCAACAGCTTCAACTTTTACCGCCTGACCACAGGTGGCTCCCTATCTGTGCCTCACCTTTGCCTCTGCCTTTGCCTTTACCTTTACCTTTGCCTTTGCCTTTACCCCTTTATTCCTCAGTGGCCGACATAAATAATTAAATTTAATTGCCGTTGCTGCTTCTTAATGATGCAACCAAGCATCAAACGAGAGACGACCTCTGAACCCAGGCCTCTTTCTCACCTGAAACCCGTTTTTATGAAAATGGAAATGAAATTAAACGAAACCCTCGTCGTCACAGGCGACAAGCGACAAACGACAAACGACGGGGAAACAGCGATGAAGGTGAATTTTATGAAATTAAGCAAATGCTAAATGGAAATATAAGCCAAGGAGGAAAACGCAGCGAAGGGTAGCCTCCCGGGCAGTAAAACAAACGACGCTTTTACCTGTCACTGGGAGGTGCTTTAATTGAAATAGCTATATTATGCATATGATATATCACCACGTTTATACGCACACGTCTTATTCGCCAGTTGAAATATTGCAAATGTCACATTTGGCAGTATGAACGCTTAATTATTTCTTTAGTTTCAAGTTGAAAGCCAGTCTTTGGTTGTTTTTTGCTGGTTTTAGCTGATGTTTTTTGTATATTTGCAAAACCTGAGAAAGTGTTGAGTTGAGGAAGTAATTAATTAGCGGAAAATAACCCGGCATAAAGCTTATTAATAAATTGTTCTTATTGAACTTCAAAACAAGCCAAGAATTTCAGAAATCTGAGTGAATTATCACACAAATAAGTACATATCTTTATAGGATGTCGTAAGAACCCCAAATAAGATAAGGAAAACCCATTGAAAAATGCCCAAATTAGCACCAGCAGTAAATTAATAAATTCATATAATATTATTATATGACACAGTGCGGCAGTAATTATAATTATTATTTAGGCCGCAAACTATTCCATAACGATGTCTTCCCCGCAGCAACAGATAACCAAAGAGTGGCCGTTAGAGATATATATATGCATATATATTTATATTGCAATCTAATCTTATCTAATCTTTCTTCACACAAACACACACGAGCAACTTAAAAAGACAGTATGCCCCGAAACCAGTTGAAAATAATACTTGACCAGCTGAACTGGTTCTTATTTATGCCACAGAAAATACAATCTAAAATGTAATAAAAATTTCTGATTAATTAGACGTCTTGTGAGTGAAGCGCCTCTTTTTAGCCATGACACCAATCCATTCCCGCCCGAATCAACTGTCTAATCTGGGCGGCAGCTCTAACTAACGACCGTCTTTGATAATTAATAACAAAAAGGGGAAATTCTGTATTATTTTTTGTGCCCGATTCTAGGCCAGCGAGGTTTTCAGGCAAAAACCAAAACAAAACAAAAAACCGGCAAAACGCACAGAGGCACAGAGGCAGACAGACAAAGCGGGCCAAAAGGGGCTGGCCGAGTGGGAGTTGAAGAGGGGTAAGTGCTGCCATGGCAAAGCCAAAGGCAAAAACAAAGCGGGCCCATTCAAGGGTCTCCGTCTCCTCGAAAAAGCCCACACACAGACAGACATGCACGAACATATACATATATAAAGTAAAAACAAATACAGAGACACAGCTGCTAGGAGCGCAGAAGGCGGCTATAAAAATCAAATGAAATTTATTGATTTTTCTTTGCCGAAAAAAAAGAAAATGATGCGGAGAGCGACGAACGCCCAAAGCCAGCAAAGTCAAGGAAATGGCCAATAAAAAGTAATTTGCAAACAAAAACACGAATTACTAAGCGAGGGGAAGCGCAGATACTCTTAATCAGGTGGCTAATTTTAGCCCTGCAACTAAGCTGGCTTAATCTTAGTAATTACAGGGCCTAAAACAGCATAAAAGAAGATACTGCAAACTTGTAAATTGACTAAGTTTTACCTAGATTCTATAGCCTACAGACTTAACTCCTAGAGAGAACATCTATCTTTTAATGTGAGAAATAAATCTATTTACTTGGGTTTTTAATTTCACAAACGAATATTAAGACTTTCTCTTACAAGTCATCATTTATATTTTTTTAAATTTATAAACCACCATTTCGTTGTATTTAATTGTTATAATTGTAGGAAGTGCTTATGTAGCATATTATTTTCAATATATCATGCCAGTGCCTCATAAGCTGACCACCTTTTTCAGGTGAAATAATTATAGAAATCACAGGCAATTTTAAAGATATCAGATAAGTCGGCTATAATTGATAGGAAGTGCTTGAAAAGAAGGAAATAGGTTCTTTGCGATAAGAATATCTTTATAAACTTTTGTAAGTTAAAAAAATATTTTTAAAACTTTTTTATGATTTAATAAAATATGTACCTTTGCAAATATATATTTTTGGTAATAATATACAATGTTCAATACAATGTTTGTTCTACAACTTATACGATTTTTTAACAGCTTTTGTAAGGTTTGAAGAAAAGCCTTACATTAGTTTTAAATTTAATCTTTTTAAGGCAATTATTCTAGAGTATATTTAATACAAAGATATTCTTTTCTCTCGTCTGCAACTATGTCTTGTATTTATGTTTCGTCCCTAGACTTTGATTGTTGTTGTTTTTTGCCCGCAGACAAAGTCAGCGCACGCTAAAAAAAAAGAAAAAAAAAATAGCAGAGAAAGAGGAGAAAGGGGAGGAGACTCGGTGGGAAGAACAAGCTCAAGAACATGTAAAGAAGAAGCTGAAGAGGAAGAGGCGGGCATTGTAAAATGTCAGCCGAAGTTAACGGGGCACACGAACAGCAACAACAGCAAGCTAAACAGCGACAGCAACAAACACAACAGCAATGGCAGAATGTTTTGTTTGATCTGCTGTCAGGCGAGAAAAGGCGAGGGGGCGTGGACAGTGGGAGTGTGGCGGCCCAAGAGTGCAGACTGTGTGTGTGTGTGTGTGCATGTGTGCGGAAGGGAGACAGGGCAGAGGCGCCAGCGCCAGCGCCAGAGCCAGCATAGGCAGCAGCAGGTGCGAGCTGCGCGAAAAAGACGGCCTATGTCGCGTGTTTACAAGTCCTATGTACCGTTACACTTACCTCTATGCTCCCTTTCTCCTTCTCGCTCCTTGCTTCAGCTGTCAAAAATTCCCAAGTTCCAATTCGAGGCAAGTGCAAAGTGCGATTGATTATGTGTAGTGGTGCCTTTTCGATTTATTATGTGCCGTGTTGCCTATGAGCTGCTTCGATTAGCATGCTTTAATTTGTCGGTTGTGGCAGCGGGCGATTCACACTTTTAATTTGTAATTTCTGCTTATTACTAGCATTTGCATTTATTTACTTTTCACACACTGAAAGACTCTTCACAGCTGACTGCGATTTGCTGTTGTTGTTGTTGTTACAATTTTCACGCACACACTGACACGGAACACTGGCCCGCGTGTTTATTAACACCTGGCGTAGGTGCGAGTGGAAGAGGAAGAGAAATGCAACGAATTCACCTTAGCACGCGCGCTCTCCCACTAGCTCACTCTCTGGACCGACTAACGGACCGACCCGGCTACCAGCTGATTCAACGGTGAAAAATCGACTGAAGAATAAAATAAAGATTTCGATTCGGGTTTTAGCCGGCAGTACACCCAACATGTTCGATGTTGCAGTTCGAGTTGCGAATTGTGTGTTGTTGGAAAATGTGTGTGTTTGGGTCATTTCTTTGTCTGATAAACACTCGCTGATAAGCCTCACACAAACACACACATGCACACACAGGGAGCGACTCTGGCACAGAAGGACCCTTTGTTGTTGCGCCTAACATTGTTGTTACTATAGTTATTGCTGTTGTTGTGCGCATGTGAATGACAAATGAGCCCGTATTCTGGAATATGGAATACTGAGCTGGGGAATGTGAGGGTACGGAATTCAAGAGCGGTCCACGATAAAGCCGCCAGAGGGGGGAGGGGGGGAAGACTAAGTGCGTTATGTCCCAGCAATTGGATAAGAGTCTTCCACAGAAGGTCCCATACTTACGTACACTTTAAGTGCAGTAAAAAGCATGTAAAGTTAGTTAGCAATCAAGTCCGATTGGTATTTGGGAAACATTAATCATTCTCAGGAGACTAGATATGAACCAAGGTCTAAAGTTAAATATAATATAGGGTGCTTTTTAAAATTGTTATGCTTGTGATATGATAATGATATACAATTATCGTACCTTTATAAGAACCATATTTTTCCCTAGCTGAAATATAAATGAAATTGAATGGCCCCTGGTGGCGCCATCTATAAGTCAACTGTTGCTTTAGAATCTGCTACATATCTTTATTGATCCAGTGAGAACTTCATGACTTTTCATTTATTGAAAGAGAATAATATTTCTGGCGTCCCATTTTCCAAGTCTATTACTTATTACTTTTTAAAAATAGTGATATAATGCTGAATTTTTCCAATCTATTATAACTAGCAGTGACTAGGTTTACGACCTTAAATTAATGCATTAATGAAGTAGTTATGGCCCTTATGTATATTATAAACCTTGGCTTTCCGGAGTTAACTTTCTTTCTAGTTTTTAGCTATTTTTTTACTGCCAACCACCTGAAGTGTTCATCACTGCTGCAACTTCGAACCGCTGCCGATGAACCTGTTCGCTTGCTAAAGCCGGCTTGCTTCTCGAACACAACCTGCAACATGTTGGCAGCTGCACTTGTCTTGGCCAATGCGTTGCACGTGGCTAATTTGCATATTGAATGTGTTTGCATTGTTATTTTTGTTTTGCGGGGTGCGATTGCCAAAAGGTACAAATATAAAAAGGAAACTCCTCGACAATCGTTTGTTTCTGACATATTCAATGCAGAATTTTTGGATTTACTTCACCGCAAATATTAATTAAAATATTGCTAACGCTTTAAAGGCAAAATCTATGAAATTTTGGTCAGCAACTTTGTTTGCATTTGACACAGCGATTGACAAGTGCAAAAAGTCGACCACGAAATTGACAATTTTCAACACCAACGGAAACGGTTTTCAATTGCTTCGCTTTTGCACCTTCTCCATTTCCCCCGTTTTTCCCTTCGGTACACTATGAAAAACATAAGAGAAGTTAAACAAACAAAATAAAAAAAATTTATTGTACTATAAATATTTCACATTATTTAAAAAAGAACAAAAAAATCAGCTCCAGAAATGCATTTTAAATTTAAACTAAAAATCATCAAAAATAAATCAAAGGCATCTTTATGGTTTATGTGATTTTAAAACCTTTCTAAAATTTAGAAAAATTTTTTTTAAACACTCAGGAACACGTAACTATGCAATTCTTAAAATAAAAGTGTTAAAAAAATAAGTATAAATTGAAAAGAATATTAAAATATGGTTTAAATTTATTAAGTTATTTGCTTAAACCTTAATTCATTTGTTCTAATTTTTTCCCATTTATTTAAAAGTCCACACTTCTAGGTGATTTTTTTGCTTAGTGCACAGTTCGTTATGGACTTTTCATTGGTTTTGTTTGGCTCTTTCAATTGAAACATGGCCAAGTTTTCGGTAACGATAGAGAGGGGCCGATAGGGGAGAATGAGAGGGACGACACCAATCAACTTTTTACTCTTTTGTTGCATTTTTCATTAGTTTTTCCTTTATGCGGCGAAAAAGTTTTCTTGGCCCGCAAACGCGTCTCAACTTTTCCGCTATTGATAGCTCCAGTTTCTGTTTACACAACTGCATTTTTGACATAAACAATTGTAATGGCAAATAATGGTGTCAATATATAGGAAGAGGCTTATAAGGTAGGGAAATGTGAAGGTTTTGTTTGTTTGTTTATCTAAGGTTATATTTTACGTAGCTGCTTATTTCAATGAGAATTTTAATAGTAATCTTGGGTTTTTAGTAGTAATTACTACAGAATCAAGTCATTTACCTAATTTAAATTAAAGCTATCTGCTTTGAAGTTCTTTCCCGAAATCATTAATTTCCCTAATGACTGAAAATAAGCAATTTCAATACAGGCACGCCGACCCACCTGTGATTTTCATTTGATGACTGTTTTCGTTGGCGCTGCCAATTTGCCGACCAATTGAAAATTCAATGCACGCCCCAGACAAAAACTCATTTGCAACACTTCACGCAACGCCGGCGATTTCGATTTAGCCAAGATCAAGGGCGATAAAGCCCGCAGCAGCCACTGCAGGAACTGCAGCAACATCGGGGCAAAGTTGCACCGGCAGCAGCAGCATGAGCAACAGCGTCTTGTATGTACATTGCATTGCGTGCAACAACGTGGTGCAGATATAAATAGCCAAAGGCAACAGCAACTTGGCCCTTATCCATTTTGGCTGATCTTTACGCACAGGAGGCAGCAGCAGCAACAACTGCAGCAGCAACATCTGCAACACAAACACTGACTGCAACAACAACATTCCTTTCGACATTTAATTAACGATCGCGATTGCAATCAAAGCAGTTCTCCCACTCCCACTCCCCTGGATCCCGGCCAGCGGAGTCCCCTGAATGAATCCCAGGCAGTTAGCTCGGTTAGGTTCACCTGGTGGCCAGTTAGTTAGTTGGCTGTTCCCGGCTAAGCTGACAAATACTGTAATTAATTTTAATTGCAGCGATTGGCGCTCGCTTTCCGTCTCATTAAAGACTGCAGGCACAGAGCTTGCTCCCTTTTCTTTTACTTGTTTTTTTTTTTTTTTGTATTTTTGTTTTATTCATCCTGATTTTCACCCGTGATAAACCCAACGATTCCAAAGTATGCCCGGGGATGCCATCGCGCCATTCCAGGCTACGTGTTTTTACGCCTAATTGCTGAAAAATGTCGCGTGGCAAATATTTTGTCGCCTTCATAAGAGAGCTCAATAAATGTGGAATAACAGGCGGAAAAAAGAAACACATTTCAATAGAGATACTTCAATATAAAATATGTGCACTGAGAAAACAAATATATACTTCAAAAGTTATAAAAAAAATTAAAGAAAATAAAAGCATTAGCAAAAATATTTAAATCTAGTTTGGTGAAGATAGAAAGTAAGGGATTTTTATTCCATTTTATACTGTTGTTGTATCTCTTTGAGTTTTAAGTGTATTGAATTTTTATAATAGAATATATCTATATAATTTAGCTTAATTTATAATGTATATCCATTTAATTACAATATAAAACCAAACTAAGATTTTCCTTCAAAAAAGTAAGAATACATAAATATAAGACCTAAATAAGTTGTATCTTTTATTTCAATAAGAATTTTTCAATCAAGTCTAGTCAATTATTTTTATTAAAATTTTAATTTAAAATATTTATATATTTCAAATATTAAATTAAAGACTATGTTATCTATATTTTAAAATACTTTTTCTCAGTTTATATGTACATAAACTTGCACTTTTCGCTTAATGGACTATGGCAAGTACAAAATGTGAGTATAAAAATGTTCATTTCTCGGGTCCCTGGAGGCTCCCGATGGAATAATCATATAAAACACTTTTCGTTTGCAGTTCATTGAGTGAGCACAAATCCAATTAGATTTTGACTCGGCTTAGCTTGTCTCTCCCCTGGAAACCCGCCAAAAAACCACCCAAAAAGCGCCACAAAAACACCCGAAAACACACACACAAACATAAATGAAGTGCCAAATAAAAAAAAAAATAAAATAAGAAACCCAAAAACGGTTGCATACTTCGCAGAGCAGAGCAGTTCTCCAAGTCAATTTGCCTGCCATAACTTTTGACTCGAGTTCAGTTTGCTTTTGCTTTTGATGGTGTGAGTGAGCGGAAGTTGGCACGTGTGAGTTAGTGTGTGTTTATTTGTTCGCCTGTGTATTTGCGTTAGTTTAGGGAACTTAACTTGGCAATTGGCTTGACACACATAAATAGTTTATGCCGCATTGCTGATTATTGATTTTGCAAGCAATTAAAGTTGCAGCGCAAACAAGGCTGCAGGGCAATTTGATCCTTTTGGTCGATTAGAGAGCAAGCTAAAAATTAACCCAAGGCTTAAAGTAAATTAGTCAATAGGGAAATTGCTAAAACCAATGACTAAAAACTAATTTTAGTGGTATTATGTGGCTTTATAATTAATCAGCCTTAAGCTAAGTTGTTTCTAATTATAATTTAGGTTTTATAATCATCTATGGAAATTACAATTTTAATTTAGAGAGCAGATATTGCACTTAATTCTTTAATAAGAAATGTCTCATATATTTACTAAGAACATATTTAAGTAATTAGTTTTCAAGGACAATGGTTTGAAGGCTTAAAATGTATTACACAACATTATAAATCCATCTGGGGATTTAATCTCCTATATTATTCACTCGCATTATCAATTCATGGCACACCAGTGCATTTCCATGTCCCCTGTGTTGGCCCAGTTAATCATTCCATCAATAGCAGTGTTCATTGTTCAATTCATGGCCAATTAAGCAGCTTAATTATGCTCACCAATCAGGCATCGAATGTGTAAAAACAATTTAATTATTTTTAAAAACAATATTCGCCGTTGGTCTATATGCAAACATGACGGGTAATTAATCAATATTTATACCAACCTGATTATGGCCATTATCCCGCAGACCTGAGCCGACAGCCGAGATTAACATAAAAACAAAAAAAAATAAATAAAAACAAATAAAAAAATTCAAAAAATACCCATAGCAACAAAGTTTTCGGCGGGGGACAACAAATTTCATTTCTCACCGTTGCCAACACAATTAAGAACCATAAACACAATCCGGGCTTTTCGATCTCTGGAAAAAACGGTGCTAACCAAAAAGTGGCAAAGCGCAATTTGAAAAACAGTAAATAAAAGTCGCGAAAAGGGTAAGGTCACGAGACACGAACATCTAGATATCTCAGTGCATTTAGATGTACAATATGAAGACCATGAAAAACCTATGCTAATTTCCCAAAATTGCGAAAGTTAACAACCGCCTGAATAGCCCAGAACAAGCTACAACAAATGTACAAAAAGGCGGAAAATTTGTACATCCGCTATCTGAAAGATCCTTTCTGAACTGACTCAGCTCCTCACCTAGAACAGCGCCAAGATGTAGGAACGCCACTAAGCCAGTGAACTCCTTCATAGTTACTCTCGAACTGCAGATAATCCAGAAGAGCCAGTACCTTACATAGCTGACATCGATTGGATAGGGTAATAAAGGTAATAAAGGTAGCAAAACACGGTTTAAAAGCCCAAAACAAAAATTTCATAATTTCCCATGACAACAAAATTACTGAATTGTGAAAAAACTTCAATTTTCACCAAGTAACACACACGCAATTGAGATCCCGTAAACACATTACGGGGCCAGGCGACAAAGAGCTGGGCTTTTCGGATCTCTGGATCTGGGAAAAACGCTGCCAGCCAAAAAGTTGCAAAGTGCAATTTGAAAAACAGTAAATATAAAAGTCGCGAAAAAGGGGAGGACACGTTGTTGGCACCGAGTCACGAACGGAGTTCTGCATACGAGCCTTCGCCGTGTATCCTGCCCCCGTCAGGATCTCTGCGTGTATGTAGATGAGCAAGCAATGACATGACTTGGCAGCTATTCCTATTTGGAAAAGCCATTCTCCTGCGCCGCCACCACCCCGCACATGGCAGGGAAACTCTGACAAATGGCTCGAGGAGCAGGGGGGTGTGGCAGTACAGGTGTTTTGCGGTAAAAGGGGCGGCGGGGAAATTCGCCCAAAGGTGCAGCTGAGAATGACGAAAATTTATGATGGTCTCCGGGACTCTGGGACCGAGTTCTTTATTGAATTCCAAAAGGCAAGCGAAGGGAAGGGGTTAAGCTATGGCGGGGCTCACGATTTGTAACCAAACGAAATTGAAATACCCAAAGGTTGACGCTGGAGGGGCGGGCGGGCGGTGTTTGAACTGCTGTCAGGACTGCAAGGGTTAAAGCTTAATATGGTTGGGTTAAATAGCAGCAACCTCCTGATAGTCGATAACAAGGGGTTCACTTTGCTAGAATATTAATGGAATCGTAAGAAAGAGGTTAAGTAAAGAAAGGTATTGTGTTTAGTAATAGTTTTGGTTTAAATTCAATAAAATAGCGAATTTATATGTTGTGTTGAGTAAGAAATGCATATGGGAGATGTTATATAAATAAAATTAAATTTAAGTTTTTTATTTAATGCTCCTATTTAAAGTCTATCTATCTATCTATCTATATATTTATCTATCAACCTATCTATCTATCTTTCAGCTATGTAAAAAGTCAAAAATGAAGAGAACCTTTGAAAAAATACTGGAAAACTTTCTCCAAAAGTTAAGACAGATTACATTTCAATTAGCCAGGGGCAAAGAAGATTAGAGCAGACTCCTGGAAAAGTTCCTCACTGGGAACTAAAGTTGAAATCCCTTCAAAGGAGGAATATCCTTTCAACACGGATGCCATTTATTGGAGCTGTGCGAATGCTTTTAAAGCTTCTCCATTCACAAACACCGGCTTATGCACACACACACTCACACATTTACTCATCTGGCTGATGAAGGTGCAAGGACGAGCAGACGCTTCAATGTCCTTGCCATGCCACCGCAATCATAATTAGTATCCTGTGGAGACATGTATGTGTGTGTGATGCACGTTATAGGGCAACACACAAACACACTGACAGCTTTACAAGCACAGGCACAGATACAGCGGTGGCTAAAAAAATAATGCTAATAAAATGTGTCAGCAAATTTTATATATATATTTTACATCTTAACTTTAAAAGAAATTAGATTTTTGGTAAAACTTTAATTGAATTGAATTGAAAAATATTGAAAAACATTACTGTCTTGGCCACAACTGTACTGTAGAAGGGCCTTGTTGTTAGCCAGTGATATATTGGCATTTAAGCCCGGCCCGAAGAGAACAGAGCAACAACTGGCTAGCTGGCTATATCGCCGGCCTGGGCCAGAGCTTTAAAGGACAGTGAATGAATAATGCCAGCCAATTTGCCCAGGTGACAGGTAACGAACAAACGAACCAACGGAGGGACGAATGGAGGGTGGAGCATCCTGCTGCCAAGGACTTCATTAAACTGCAAAAATAGAATTAGAGCACATGGCAAAAGGCCGAGCTGCTTAATTACAGCTTAGACCTCAATTAAAAAGCCCCTAGAGGGGCAGTTGGAGTGTCGGAAAAGCAAACCGAAGAAAAAGTCAACATTTTCACGTTGCCGAACGGACAACAATCCACTTGCAAGTGCCACTTTGCTCCTTCATCCGATGACTGCCCAGGACGAAAGGGGATAGGTCGATGGTGATGACCATAAAACACCTTGGCTAATTTCCGTAAATTGCTACAGCTGACGACCGCCTCAATCGTCCAAAACAAGCTGCTGAAATGTACCAAGAGGCGGAAAATAAAAAAGGAAAACAGTCAAGAGAGAGAGAGAGGGAGAGGGAAGGAACAGGAGCTGGGGTTACCAAGGAAAATTGTTCCGGGAAAACATAGCAGAGTGTAAGAATAATATTGCTGAACGAATGACAGAACTTATTTATGTTTTAAGAAAAGTGCAAAAAGGACACTCAGCTGATTAACAAAATGAGCTAAAAGTAGGACAAAGATATATCAGCAAAAAAAACTATACAAACCCCTAATAACCAATAACAATCCAGTTTTCTCTTAAAACTGAATTCATGGCACAGTGAGAGGTGTATCTTTATCATTAAATTTAGACACAAACAGCTTTATGGTTTGTCTCCAACTGTTGACACTTTAACATCACAAATTAATTTGTAAGGCAGTCATAGAAATTTAAATTGTCCACGATTATGCCACAAAAGAAACGGCTAAAATGCTGTATAGTTTTTTACTTTAAATTCTAGGCTTTATGTATTATGATCAAAACTTCGACCCATTAAGTAGACACGCTCTGAGTCAACAACTGCGTAAATCAAGGGCCTTTCAGCCTTGAACTCAAGAGATTCGTCCATTTCCTAGGAACAGGTTGTAAGTGAAAATCCGTAGAATCAATATTAATTCCGTATTCATCTAACTCGATTCCGCTGACTACCAGGACATTATCCAATGACACTTCCCTATTAAAGGCACTCAGATCGGCCGTGGTCTTGTTGAAGACTGTAGCTATGCCCGCTTTCTTGAGAGCATCGCGCAAATATATATATTCAATCAATTTGTCCAGCGTTATGTCCATCGTACTAAGGTGTAGTTTCTTAGGCAACTTTCGCACGTCCACCTTGCGGAGTCGTTTTTCCACACTTTCTAAATTGGCTTCTTCATCGGGAAGCAGGATCAAAAGGTACGCCGTGGTATTAAGCAATGGAAGACCCAGGACTCGGGCCTTCAGCTCTAAAACATGGCCGTGCAGTGCCTGGGCCCGTTGTGCCAGCAGTTTCCCTTTAACAACAAAGAATCTCTGCTCAAACTGAGCTCTATATCTCAAGTTATTATAGAAAAGCAGATGGGTCGTTATGGGGGTTCCTCTTTTAAAAGTCCTTCAAAAGCAGCGAAGGAGCTGTCATTGGTCTTGTTAGCCACAAACTCATTGAAATCACTTCCAAAAGAGCGAAAGTTAGTCTTATAAACATATGAGCCTAACTCTTCGGCCTACTCCACGAACCGCTTGTCCACTTCAACTCCCCTCCGAACCAAAGCAACAGTGGCCATTGTCAGTTGGGACCCCTGAAGCTGTTGAGTCAGGGGAGGTGAGACGTCTACACTTGAATTTTCACATTTCGGATATAGGAAATTGGCGATTTCGATACCAGAAGTTTGATCCACGGCGAAAAGGAGCGTTCCAAGCAGCGAGGAAACTCCCAAAGGTGATAGCGCAAAATTTTCTCTCTGTTGCAAGGATTGTGCCACTCTATAGTACAATTCTACGGCAAAGTTTGTACATCCGTTGTCGAAGAGATCCTCCCTTGACTGACTCTGCTCCTCGGTAGTGTCCCAACCGAGTGCAGAGCCAAAAAGAAGAATTGCCAGTAAGCCAGTGAACGAAATGCAGATATACCAGGCATACTCTATATATACTCTACATTACAAAGCCGACATCAATTGGTTAAGCTTATTAAGAACTAATTTAATTTACTTTACCTTTACCTCCTGTGCTTGATCATTTTCGAACTCCGCAAAGCAGTATAAACACCTTTATTTCTCTCCTGAAACCTGCTGTAATGCCGCCAAGACATTGATTCTTACCAACGACATCGATTGGTCAGGGGATTGCACAACTGTTCAGAGCAAAGACTTTATCGTCTTCCGCCAGACTTTGCATTTTACATTCTCTTCGAACGACAACGCAATCGAAGAGATACGAGTACATAAGAGGTAAGCGTGTGCAGTGGCCGCACAGGAGTTAATACTTCGACTTTGCTCCGTTGGCGCCATAAATTTGCAGCGCCAAAGTGATAATGAAAGTGTTTCCTTCCGTTTTGGCCAAACAATGTGCCAAGAAAAGCGACGCGAGGCGTGTAAAAAGCCCTGCGGAGAATGGAATGGATAATATTTTGGCTTTATACAATTTTTAAATGCTCTTTAAAATATAATTTAATTTCTCTACTACTACTTGTTAAGCATTTTAATGATTGCCAGTTCCCTAAAAGTATTTACAATTTCCCCTCTTTGGGAGGGAAACTCATTTAAGGATCAGTGTGGGGCGTTATTCATTCAATCAAAAGTTCGGAATTTTCATCTGGACCTTTGCAAGTTCGCTATTCAAATCGAATTACCCCTTACAAAGGGCTGTAAACAAAAAACAAAAAAGCAAAAGTCAGCTCGAGGGCAACGTGGCGTATACGCAACTTGGTTACCTTCGCTTTCCTCCCGCCGGCAGCTTCCATTCATCTTCCGTTTCTCTTTCTCCTTCTCTCCGCTGCGCTCCGTCGCCTTCTCACTTGGCTTGTTTATTGTTTTCCGCTCAGCGAGAGAGAACGCGAGAGAGAAATTCAATTTCGGCGGCAAACACACAGCAACAAAAACAAGCAAATACAAAAAAAAAAAAAAACAAAGGCAAACAAAAGGCGCGCGGGTGAAGCAAATGAAACGCGGCAATTGCTCCAATTGCATTGCTCGCAGTGTAAATCCAACGATTTATGCTTCCACTTTTCTTGCGTTTTTTTATTTTACAGTTCTTAACCCTTTATGTGCCAAGAAGTTTTATTTTCTTGAAGAAATATCTGAAGGTTTCTCTCTGAGAAGTTCGCTAACTTGTTGATTTCCCGCTTAAGTTGGTTAACAAAATCTACAAGTAGTCCCCTTAATGCACTTTATTTTATTTTATGTTAAGCTTAATTATAAAGCTTAAAATATATATTTTTTTGTAACAAAACGGGTTAAACATTTTATTGTGCGCTTAAAACGTTGCCTGAAACAGTTGGTAAAAAACAATTAAAAGACTCTCTGGTTTCTTTCAAGGAACCCAAGGTTCTGCGGAAGGCAGAAATTCTATAGTATTTCCCAGCCGTTTTCCTTATTTTTTTTCGGGGAAAGCGTACAAAAGTTGCAAGTTCAAAATGACCGAGTATCCTCGGGGGAAAGTAGCGGGAACTGAGAGAGGCCTGGAGGGGGCTTAGTGGATCGGACTGAAACACTTTGCACAAAATGGCTGCCAGCCAGTTTTAAGTTTTGTTTGCTCTTTACCGAACGCTTTTAGCCCCCCACAGCTTTTCACCCTCTCTGCTTCTGCCCCCCCAAAAAACAGCCAAAACGTTGCTTTTGTTATTTGCGTGACATTTTTCCGTTCTGGAAAACTTGAGAGGATAACGGGACAGCGGAACGGTTGGGTCACCAAATGGAGCCAGAGGAAAACTATGACAAAAGATTGTAGTGGCAAAAGTTTTCAGCAACGTTAATTAATTTTGCTTTCGCCGGACAACGCAGAGAGAGAGAGAGTTCGCAGTTCAAGCGGCACGCCAAGCCACGATCCAATTATATGGCGCTAATGAAGTGCCGCAGGATGAAGGTTTTTTGGGGAAAGCTGCAGAGTGATTCAGTGTACTAGGGTCAAGAGGTAAGATAAAGAAAGAATGATATGTATTAGTGTAAATTTATTATAATTTCATAAATTTAAAATATAAATTAATAGTGCTTAATTTGCCAACAAGTTTGTAACTAAATAAAAGTCTAAATTCCAAAAGAGTTGCTTATCAATTATGGGTGAGACCTGAAGATGGTGAATAATCTAAGTAATATATATCGATTTAAATTACTGAATCAATTTGTTCGAAAATGTTTTAATACTTCTTAGAAAACGACATAGAAAAGATAATCACAAAACTTTACATGTTTTAATTATTATATTTAAATATACATGTATCATTAATACTTGAAAATGTATATTAAAGTATCGCGTAATTGGGAAAAAATATATTGAAAAAATTAAAGATATTAAATGCTATATTTAAAAAGACTTTTTAAAGGGGAAGAAAATCAAAAAAATTTCATTTTATTTTATAGATAAAGTGTGAAGAACAAAAATAATAAAAAACTTCGATGAATTTGCTAACAGGATTTTAATTTTTAGACCTAAAAACACAAATGTTTATATGGAAAGTTTTTGCGTTTAAATCGATTTAAATCAATTTATTTTTAGAATTTGTTAGAAAAATTTTATTCACAGAAAATCGGTTTATTTCCAGCTCTAATTACCAGTATTATTTTGTCAAAGCTTCTGGTGTGCTTTTCATTCTGCAGACTGTAGCGTAGACTCCGGGCTCAAACTTACTTCCTCGGGTTACGTTTTATTTTATTTCCAGAGCCAATACCCCTTCCCGCTTGTTTATTTATTTTACCCCCGAAATTCCCTAAACTGAAACATTATCTTCGGGGTATTTAATCTGTGACTTCTCGTCCGGATAGGTCTTAATTTCCGACTCCTGCCCGGACCGCTGGCTGGGCCAGATTAGGAATGTGTAATTAAGGGCATCGCTGGCCGGCACATTCCCCCGATCCGCCCCTTATGCTAATGACCAAAGTGAATTGTTGTCTCCCAATGTTGTTGTTGTTTTTGTTGTTGTAGTTGCTGCTGTTGCTTGTGTGGATTCCTGAATGCGATAAAAATGTTTCGCTTTCGACCAACCGCAGGCGCCTCACCCCGCCCTTGGGTTGGCATGTTTAGTCAGCGGCTTATGCGGCGTATGCGCAATGTTAAAGGGATGACCCAAAGGGTGGGGACGGGACAAAGGTGGCAAAGGTGGAAGGCAGATGAGTATGTGTCCCAAAGTCAAGGGGTCTCGTCTGCATGAATTGATTGACACGGGAAGCGGCATCGGGCAAACCAGCAACAAGCTGGGAGCCACAAAATGTGACTGCCAAACAACTTTATTTGCGAGAAGTGGCATTCATGAAATATTCATGCAGGCAAAAAACCCAGCTCTGGTGCTGTCAGTTTGCAGGAGGAGAGTATCCAGAGATCCGCTGCCTGCGGCTGACATCGAGGGGCATCAGGATTTATCGGGCCTGCCAGCCGGAGTGGATAAAAATTGAAGGATGCAGTCAACAATTGTTGCAAGTCAATGACAGCGATCGAAATCGTGGCCGGGGCTAGAGCTTAATCCATATTTAAGTGTGCAGGCAGAATAACTGAAGTATTCAGGGAATTACTTGTACTTGAACTTGTAAAATATTTATTTATTCGATAGAAATCATCAATAATAATGCATATATTTCCTAGCAAACTTAGTTCTTATTCCGAATTTTTCCTCCTATTTTCCCAGCTTTAATCGCATTTCAATCTCATCTGGCCCCTTTACTGCACGACTTGCTCCTGGATTCGGACAAATCGTTTATTTGGTTAGCTTAAGACTGACCCACATTTGACACAGCTTAAGTTTCCCCTGTCCACTGGAAAAAGAGCTCCAACATACAGTGTACTCAGTGTTTGTCCAAGCTGATAGTCCCAGCAGCTACCAGATCTCGACTCACAGCTCACCTCACGACCTTGTTGGCTGGTGGCAATAGATATCACACCAAGAGAAAAGTTACCAGGCGATTTAAGATCCATAAAATTTATTGCTAAAATATTTCAAAATATTGCTAGAACTCTATACATTAAAATATGGATAAAAGAAGATATATTTGCCAAATAAATAACTTGTAACTTTTCACTCCAAGTTTGATTTTCGATTTTGCATTACTTCAGGAATATTTTTTGACCCCAAAACTATTGCCAGTAACTAAGCGGAGACTTCTCAACTCAAGTTTATGTGGTTTATGGTTCTAGTTACACAACTTCCAATAGGATTTTTACTGTGTGCAATGGCAGAGGCAAACTTTTGGAGCGTCCAGGCCGATGGCATTGGGAAAACAGCATCGATGTCGCCCCAGCACCACACAAACTATAAATTGGCTTAAGCTCCGGGCCCGGCTTGGTTCCTCTCCTCGACCAAGCCAGGCCAGGCCAGACCAGGACCAGTTTTGGAGTGTGTTCCCATTCTCGACTCCCTGCCATATCCCGGGGCACCGATGGAGGAGAAGGTGGAGGTGGCTACAACGTTTGACACTTTTGAACTTTGATGTGCGGCACTCAATCTCTGACATTGGATGTCGGTTGAAAAAGTTTCTTTGTGGCTCGTCATGTCTTCCATTTGATTTGCAATGATTTTTGCTAATTTTCCATGGCATTCACTTTGACAAGTTTTCAGCTTTTGGCCAGCCAAGATTCCCACGACAACTTTGAGCTGTTTGCCGTCATCATCATCATCATTATCATCATCGTCATTGGCATCGGCATCGGCATTGGAAATTTTACCCAATCTCGCGATGGCGAACCTGTTTCTCTTTTTTTTTCTCGTCTGCATAGATTACATTTGGAAATTTTGTTAAAGCGCCCGGCCAAGCCCCAGTTGGAGTCGCAGTTATTATTGTGATTAGGATGAAATTAGCTTTTTGTCACGGCATCTTTATCGCTGAATCAGCGCCAAGAAAAGTGAAAACTTAAACTTTAATGGTGAGTGAAAATGATTGGCATTACCTTGCCCCTTTGGAAATTGAACCGCTTCTTGGGTGAAAAATGGAAAAGCCAAAATAAATAATGGTCTGACTCCCCCCATCGATTTCGGTGCGATTAAAGCATTAATCAAAAGTCAACTCGAATGGAAAGTCAAACGGGAAGTTGGCGCATTCATCATCGTCGTCCTCGTCATTAGGGTCGCAAAAGTCGACTTTCCGTGGAATTCTTTTCCTGTTCGCCAATTAAAAATTCATTCAGGGAATTTCCATTTTTTCCCCGCTGCCACTAACCTCCTTCGGTTTGATATTCGTTTTAAATTAATATTAATTGCGATGCCGATTGCGTTTGGGTTTGCTTTGGCGGGTCCCTTGTGGCTGGCTTAACCCTCGGTTGCCTGTGCTCCGCCATCGTGTTTCCGGTGGCTGCGAAATGGCTCCAACCGCACGATTGGGTTAAGGACTTCATCAACTCGAAGCCTCCGCCTTTCATTCAATTAAACGCAGCAGAAACACGGTGAAAAGCCAAGACCCCCCAAAGCACCTTGTTCAAGTAGAAATGCTAAGCTGGAAGAAAAAACAAGTATTTATTTAAAGAAAAATGGGTAAAAAATTAAATTAAAACTATACCGTTTGGTGAGATGAAAATCATTAGGATTCCTTCTTTGTTTCATATCCAAAATATGAGACACGTTTCTCTAAACTGATTCTAAAACAAACATTTAAATTCACGTACATAAACTTGGTTTATCTTCTCAGTGTAAATAATGCTGCTTTTGCTTTTGTAAACCAACATTCTAGGGTTGCCAGGAAAGGCAACATGAACAAGTACAGGAGCAATAACAACACTCACTCCCCGCTGCCTTGAATAATGGAAATTGAATTATATGCTTCATAAAACGCATCTCCAGAAAGTTGCTCCACATTGCTGGGCGGAAAGTGGAGCCAAATGAGACGAGATTCGCCCGATTTGCATTTCAACCGCCATTGTTTGCCCTCTCATCTTGGCCAGATTCATGGCGAAGCATTCCTGACTCATGGCTGCTCATACAAACTCACATTTAGATGTGTATTTTGCTCAGAGCGGCAATTAGCATGTACTTACTGGGGGGTGAAATGAAAATTTTGGATTTCCAAAATGGTTGAAATCACATTCATTCACATCTGTTAGCAAGCACCAAACAACAGCCACAAGGCTATTATATTATAAATAAACTAACTATGCAAAGAGACCATGAGTTCCATGGAAGCAAAGTAAGAAAAAGGTCAACATTAAAACTATAAGTTATATAAAAATCTACTATAAATAAACTCACACAAAGGAGCTTGTAATGTGCGTAATAGAAACTTAACACTAATCATTACTTATTGAATTCCAAAGCCATAAAATCCAATTACGATGGAGATAAATGCCTGTTGGGGTCTCCATAAAATTTAGCCACTGTTTCGTATTTACTCATCACACACAGCCCGAGGACATTCCGCACTTGCACTAATTTATTTATTAATATTTATTTCCACTAATTGAATGCGCAAACAAATGTTTGTTGTTTATTTCCATCATTAAAGTCATTTAGATAAGCGCAACTGTCTGGGCATTTTGAAAAGTAAACGAAATCGTTTTTACATTCTCTGTTTAATGTAATTCTAAATTTATAAAATTTGCACATACTTTCAGAGATTGCAATTTTGTAGTGGCATGCACCCACCGTTGTTTAGCACTATTAAGGCCTCCGTGCAACCGCATCCACGATTGCACTCGCTGAGGCACACGGTACGGGTCTCAGCGCAGTTTTTCTGGCAATAATTCCTGCAACTGAAGTACACCTTGCCATAGCAGGGGATCCTTTGTTCCTTCGAATGTCCAGGTAGAATGTGGCAAAGGATGAACACTGCCACTAAGGCGACTACATTCATGATGGCCGACTGAATATAAATGAGTTAGATCATGGCTTGCAGCTTACAAAAAAATATGAAAGGAAAGGGTAACCAATCGATTGTCTTTTAACCTTTAAAAGTAGCCATAAAACCTTAAATAAACCCCAAGTTCGTTCCACTGACTAGTATTATATTTTCATTAAAAGTTCCAATTTTTAAAATATATACGATTTATAAGAGAATACATTCACAAGTCGTAGCCCCAATTAGCGCTCTATATTCTTGCATCCTTTTTCGTCTGGCTTACGGTGGTTGGTAAAGTTCCCAACGCCAATCCTTGCCATTCTGTGGCATTCCAGAACATCCTGACAGAATGTGACAGAGGATGAAGACTGCTCCCAAGGCGACGACCTTCATGATGGCCAACTAAATATTCAATACAATTTCCTTCGGCAGGGCGTGAATTTATATCCAGATTATAAAATATATGAAAGGGAAGGGTAACCAATCTATTGTCTTTTGACCTTTAAAACTAGCCATAAAATGTTAAATATACCCCAAGTTCGTTCCACTGGCCAGTTTTATATATTCATAAGAAGCGCCCATTTTTCAAATATATAGATTTTATAAGAATAAACAAAGATTCTTGTACTTAAAACCCAAAGCAATTCATTTTTTTCAAATAAAATTAATATGAAATAAATTTATATTATAGAAACATCGGCGTGTCGAAGTTAGCTTCCATTCTTGTTTTTATGTTTTATTTCCTGCAGACTTGTAACTGCAAACATTGACCGTTGCTTTCCATTATTAGGACTTTTCTGCCGCATCCGCAGCCACGAAGGCACTCCCTGAGGCACACTTCAAGGCCCCAATTGCAGCTCCATTTGCAATAATCTTTGCAATTGTAGTACCTTTCACCTGAATTGCAAGGGCGGTAAATCCTTCTAGAATATCCTGGCAGAATGTGACAGAGGATTACCACTGTCAGCAAGGCAACGATCTTCATGATGGCAAGCTAAATACTGAACACCTTTGCCTCTATCATGGAGTGAATTTATACTTAGACTTAAGTTATGTATAAGTTAGGCAAGTGCAACCAATCGATTAGTTTTTAATATTTAAAATAAACCATATAATCTTATTAGTAAATACCAAGTTCGTTCTACTGACAAAATTCACGTTTTCCTCAGAATGGTCATCTTCAAAATGAAATGTAAATAAATTCAATTGATCAAATTTGCAGATATTTCCATTGTTGCATTATTGTTATTTTTCACGTAATGCAGTATTGTAAGGCTATACA
Organism: Drosophila punjabiensis; assembly: GCA_008042585.1. Taxonomy (NCBI): domain Eukaryota; kingdom Metazoa; phylum Arthropoda; class Insecta; order Diptera; family Drosophilidae; genus Drosophila; species Drosophila punjabiensis. The sequence continues at coordinate 32,893 of VNJR01011514.1, read as the reverse complement.
TTGAGTGGGGGATTCCATTATTAAGGCCTTATTGCCGCATCCGCATCCCCGACGACACTCCCGAAGGCACGTGGCGAGACCACTATTGCAGCCCAAACTGCAATAATCCGAGCAATTGGAGTAAATATGGTTTGAACGGCAAAGACGGTAAATCCTTCTGGAAAATCCAGGTATCATTTGGCAGAGTATGAACACTGCCAACAGCGTGACGACCTTCAATATGGCAAACTAAATATTGAAAACAGTTTTTAATCGTGGCGTGAATTTATACCTAGAAAAAGTGTTTCCAAATGATTAGCTTGTGACCTTTAAAATGCACCATAATATAAGAGATTAGGATTTAAACCATGGCTTTGTTCCACTTCATTAATTTTCAAATTTATAAAAAATTTTAAGAATAATTTCGTAATTATTATTAATGTAAAACAACACCTTGTTTATAGATTCAACTTTCAAGTAAGGTGATATTTATACATTTATTCTGTATTATACATGAGCAGCATCTCGACAAAGTTCCGAAGGACCTTTTTCTTAATCTCTGTTCAAGGTTTTGAATGGCATTTCAACTACTTTCGGGTATTCCTTCGAAGCACTGATTTATACTATCACCGATCTGACAGCTTTTACTGCGCATGCGAACACTCTTCCAAATCCTTTTGAAAGCTTTTCAAGGCACAGCTGCCTGCCTGCCATTTAAAGAGATATTAAGAATACTTAGACACTGCAGCGTTTTCAGCGCTGCCTGTTTTCCTAGCCAAGTTCATCCTACGGATCGCCCATTTAGACTTCCCGTGGTGGAGGTCCACGGGGTCGCAGCACCGACTCCAGGAGATTGGGTCCCGGCTGGTTCTTGGGCCTGGGCGTTGGGGTCAGCGAGCGGGTGTGCGGAGGCGCGTCCTCCTTCTTGTGGACAGCCGAGGTGGCAGCACGTCTGGCCCGAATCTTCTCCTCCATTTTGCTGGGCACCATGAAGCAGTTGGACTCCTTGTAGACGGGCTTGCGGCGATCGTTCCAGGGAAAGGTCCACTGAATGGGGGTGAAGTCACGACGCCAGGGCTTCCTGGGCTTGAACCAGCAGTCGCAGGTCCAGTCCTCCTCGCCAGGCACTTCGTCATCACTAATAAAAATATATATACAAAAATAATTAGTAAGTGAAAAGAGTATTTATAGTAGATATAACTCACCCTCTGACATAGACGCGAACGTAGCGCGAGTTCTTCCGGAACATCTGAAGGGCTTCGTTGAAGGTCATCTCCAAGGCTGGCACATCGTTGATCTGTGTGATCTCATCGCCCACCCGCATTCCTCCGCGCTTGGCCAGGCCCGTGGGCGAGACGTTGACAATGGTCAGCGGCTCAAACTGATCAGTCCCGCCGGACACCTCCATGCCCCACATGGCGTCGTAGAAGCTCATGATCCGGCGATCCGTCTCCAGCGTGTACGTAAACTGCAGCTCGTACTCGACATTGTCGAACGCATCCGAATCGTACTTGGGCACCCTAATCTTTGAGTCGAACACCATGTTGGTCTCAAAAGTAGGGAACTGGCTGAGGATGTTACGATGAAACTGAACCTCAGGCAATAACTGAGTCCCGATACCAACGGTCGGAAGTCACTTTAACGTCTGGCGTTGGTGGCGCATCTAAGGTGCTTTTATAGCTGCTAATTGGATGGCTAAGGCGGATTCGGGGACAATGTCAATGTCTAAAAGGTTTGCCAAGAACAGTGGCGAATGCCTAAGATAATCGAACTTCTAAGAACCTTTTCTTATGCACTTTAAATAATTTCTTACTAAAACTATACCCACTATATGATTTGTAAAATGATTTAGACTCTTTTATATTACCAAATTTTCATACTGCGTGTACTTAAAGTGTTTCTAAGTATTAAAAATAAATTCTTGCTTCTCTTTAAATAGTTTTTAGTATTAACTTTGTACTTTATTCACTTTTTCTAGCTTTCTTTACAAGGCACAACCTCCTGTACTTGAAAGATTATCGCAAGAAAATCAATGCAATTGATTTGCATTTAATTGTTGTCTATTTTTAGTGGCTGCGATTATTTTGGCTGACGGAAACAAAAGCAACCGACAAGTAGGAGGAGGAGGAAGCTCCCATGGCCGCTTTTGGCCATTGAAAGTGGAGCCGCTGCTAGAGCCAAGGGAGCCGCGCTTCCACGACCACATCCACTGGCAGTTGCAGTTGCACTTCCAATTCCAGTTCCAGTTCCTCCACAGGCCGCTGAGCAAGTGCTAAGCACTTGGTCGGCGCGATTTGATTTCACTGACCTCGATTATGGCCAGCAACCGATATGGTCCCGAGGCTGGGAAGCTGGGAGACCTGCGGCTTTGCCGGACTATTGAATTATTCATTCGAGAAGCGAACGAAAAAAAAATGGAAAAGAGAAGATTGTATTGTATTGTCGGGGGAGCCAAATGGCCAAATGGCAAACGGCAGCGACAACTCGCCTAATTACAGCGGATCTTCTAGGGAACCTTCTGCACTTGTACGGTCCCAAATCCTCTCGTGGAGCACTCAGCACTCAGGCAGCTTGTCGGGGCTTATGCAATGGCATTCTGCCTGGGATTTGCATCACTGAGCGGGGCAGGCTTCGGTTGTCATGGAATTTCATAGCCACAATGGAAAGGATTTGGACCATGGAATTGAGGTAATTACTTAGCAGGTGCCACTGGCAACTGTAGGACTTACCTGGCCAGCGAATGCGTTTTTTCTTTGTTTTTTCCCTCAATCCGGTCACGTTCCTCTGGCAAGATTACAGGTACTTTCAAATAATTGCGTTTAAGTTCTCAGGGCTTTATCGAAAATTGAATAGTCACGAATTTGTCGCCAGTTTCCTATATAAAGAGGTAAGTATTAGGGTCTTGGAGCTTACAAAATAAATATGACTACTTTTCGACTCTTACGTAAGTTTTCATTCTTGTAAACGAACTTAATTTATTAAATTTCAACGTTTTTTAGTTCTCTTCACTTTGCTACTGATTTTAATTTTGGACTCTAAAATAAATCGTATTCTGTATATTAAAAAGAAGATAACAAGTTAATGTTAATTATGGTTTAATAAACATTATTAAACTATTGCTTTATGGATTTTTCTGGGACCTCGAGAACGTATGCAGCATTTTTGTAAGTAGAGTTATTTTTTTAATCTATGTATAACCTCCGAACCTAAATTAATTCAATTTCATGTCAAAATTTTGAATCCACACAAGTTATTATGGCAACCCCAAAAAAGACATATGTGCATAGATATATTTCCAACAAAAGATACATCTGACGAAAAGTTTTTAAATGTTTTTTTTAGGCATCTGGGTTCAGGCAAGCCAGCTTTTCGAATTCGGCCACAGCCGGTCGGACGAGGTTCACGGTCGATGTGAACAAATTGATGAGGCAGTTCCTCTTCTCTTGGGTAATCTTGTGGATGAACTGGTAGGCCAGCTTAATGAATCTAACGACGCTGCCATTCAGCTTTAGTTTAGGCTTGAACTCCGAGCAATCGGACAGCACCTTGAGGCCCGTCACAGAACTCTCGATCATCTGAGCAGCGGCATCGGTGACCACCTCGGCGCAAGATAGATACTTGGTTAGCGTAGGACCTAAGGCTGCTTCGACCTGGGGCCTGTGGCATAGCTATAAGAGGGTTACGGATCAGAATCGTTATATAGTTTTCCGTGAGGCATACTTACAGCCAAAAAGCTTAGCAAAAAGGCGACCTTAATTAAATGCATCGTGGCTTCTTTTTCGACGGCTGCAGACCCAAGATTAAGGACATGTGGCCATTTTGCCCTATATATAGGCCTCAGAGTAATCGCTTTAGTAATGCCGAAAGGCATTCCTTATTCGCAATTTATCGCTTCCGCATGACCTCTAAGCCATAGCTAAAACTATCAGTGTTTAATTAACTAACCTTGAAAAGGACTTCAAGGTCTTTTCAGGGTTATATCATCTACAAAATGAATATATAATTAAATAATTTAATTATCTTATGTAACGGAAGGTAAGCTTGACTAAATCTAGTTATATGCTTAAGGCCTTCATAGCAGGAACCCTTTGCCCAAAGCTCCCACAGGAAATGATCATTATATATTGTGCTAACATGAAAGCCATGCTATTCTACCATTTTATTGCAATTTTTTTTTAGTACATTGTACACGTATTTTTTCTGATTTTAAAGGAAATAGTCATCCTCGTCTAAGCAACCGATAGTGCCAATTTTTTTTACATATGGCTTGAGGGTCGCCGTCAATTTGTCCAGAATGTTGAGCAGACACTTGGGTTGTTCGAGGATCACCTTCTTGAAGAACTGCAGGGCGGTCCTCACATACCATAAAAAGGTTCGCCGTGCTCCATTCGGAGGAGGCTTTGCGTTAAATCCGGTGCACTGGTTTATGTCATAGATGGTCGGAACAACGTTGTTGGCCACAGCTGTAACCGCTTCGATTACTAACTGGGTGCACTGGCCAAACTTACTCCACTCGGGCTTAACTTCGACCTCGGCCTGGATCTCTCTGGGAGCCAAGCATATCTATTTAAGTGAATTTATATATTTATATTCTAATATATAAAACAATTATGGTACTTACGGCCAAGAGACTCAGCAGGAAAACGGCCTTCAACGCGCTCATTCTTCAGAGATTGGGAGTGGAATAGGCTTTGGGTCTCAATGGATTCAGCTGTCCTATTTATAGGATTGTTTGCTAAATCAATTTGATATTCCCATTAGATGCGCCAAGTAATATAGTCATGGATCAAATTTTTGCTTACGAAATCAAATGCTTTCAAGGACAAACTTGAAGTCGGCATGAGGGGACTGAGGTATAGGGTTTGCAACGATCTTTCGAACTTTACATTAAAAATAAAATGGTAATTGATTGGTCATTTCTTAAATAATTAATGTTATTTTATTCATATAACGAGCAGTGACGTGTTCTGTGTTGAAATTGTATTAAAAGTGTAAAAAGAGTACCTTGATTCGGACTTTAGATACATTTATTTTTTAAATATAACCACTCTAGATCACATTAACAATGTAAACATATATATTATGTATATGTTTATAACATCTATTAAGTAAAATCATCACTTTAGACTTGCTAAAAGTTCTGCAAGCTGCTCAAAACTTTATTTCGAAATTGACAATAAATTTAGACCTATCCATCGAGACATTTTAATTCGTCAATCTGGGCCATATTGGGCTTCAGGAAATTGATTCCTCTCTTAAGAGGATCGATCAGGCAATTAGTGTTTCCGTTTACGCTTTGCCTTAGTAGCTCGTAAGCATATGTAACGTACATAAGGAGGCCTCTTCTGGGATTCGGTAGCGGAGTGTAATCGACGCAGTTCATATAAGTTCGCAGTTCCGGAACAAATTCCCTGACAAAGGACGCGGCCACTTTGCTGCCCACCTTGGCGCACTTTACAACTTTGTCCCAGTCACGCTCTGCATCGGCTTGCCTCAAGGATGCAAACTGTTTTTATTTTTGAAAATATAATAGAAAATTGTTATTTAAATATGTTTTGTTTTTTCAAGAAAGTCATACTTACAGCCAAAACACTCAGCAACAGGGTAAACGAGAGCAGTTTCATTGCAGCTGGGATTTTGGGTTTACTTTTGACTAAAAGCCTCCGGAAGCCACTTTCTGGTGCGCCGCACTCTTTGCCCTATTTATAGGCCTCAGGATAATCGCATTCGTCCTGCCTGTTAGCAGCTCTAACTGTTGATTTTACACTATGGCTTCAAGATGAATTTGTTTCGCTTTCTTAATTGATTTATTGATAAATTTACTCTGAAGGTCATAGAACAAAATGCAACGTATACAATTTTGAAAAGGTTTTTAAGGGTTTTAAGGGTTTTATGACGCCTGAAAGAAACATTTGCTTAAATGTGGTTTTAATATATTTTATTTGAGAAATTATATTTATTATTATAAAGTATTAGCCACTCCAGGTCTTTACACAGACGTGTATTTTTATCTCACTGTTAAAAAAGGTTTAATATATATTAAAGAACCCTGAGACCTTCATAATTTTATTATTTTAGCTTAATATGATTCATATTTCTTTGCTAGTCTCTAGATTTTTCAGCACAATGGTTCCGGTGCAAACAAATACGCGCACTTTAAGGCCTTTAGCGTGTCTGTGTGAGGAGTCGTGACGGCAGTCAGTGCCAAATATGCGTTCGTCAGGCAGTTCAATTTATTGTTTAAGGCATACTGGACGAACTGGTATTTCATCAAAATAAGCTGCATTAAGTTCATACGATCAGTGTTATTTTGGACCGGGAATTGAACGCAGCCAATCACATCTTTTATGATCGGCATAATCTGAGCGGAGGCAGCACTTATTAGTTGCAGGGCTCTTTTCAAACATTTGTTAATCTTGATCAGGTTTATCTTTTGTGCTTCGATTGTCACTATTTGTAGGAGCTGTGAGTGGGAAAGGATTAAGGCAGTGAGAAAGGATTAAGGCTGCTTGCTGATCCACTTACGAGCAAAGAGCTCACCAACAGAGTCAACTTCACTCTCGGCATGCTGGCGGATGACTTTAAATATTTTTACTTTGAGCTCCAACCCTTGAGCGAATATTAGGTAATTTGCTACGCTCTCGTAACAACTTTAAAGCCTTTATTTAATTTCTTCCAAATCATTTTGGTATGCAATGCGCGGGATAGCCCACGTACATGCATTCGTATTGCCTAAGTCGCTGCATGTGCGGATTCAGGATTTCTTTAAAGCGATCATACGTTGTCCAAAGGCAATTGACTTCCAAGGCCAAGCTTTGCAGCCAACTGAAGACCACCATGCCGAACATGAGAAAGGTCATGTTGTCCAGCTCCATGAGGTTCCGGTACTTGGTACATTTGGTGAGATCCTCGAATAACGGCAGGACTTGGGAAGTTAAAGCGGACGTGGCATCGAGTACAATTTGGAGGCAAACGCCTACTTGCTTTAAATTATATGTATATCCCCAGGTGGTTGCCAAAAACTATAAAAATAGATTTATTTATGAGTTTGCCAAGGATCCTAAGGAATATCCTACCGCCACGCAAGAGAGTGTAAATAAAAACTTTGCACTTGCCATCTCTATGATATGTCAAGGAACAACTAAGCAAATTTCTGTACTTTTGTCTGATAAAATAACTTAATCGATTCTGCATGCTTGTAAACATTTAGAAAAATATATAGTTATAGGGAGATGTATATTTAGCTTCTAAATCGGGGTAAATAATTCGATTTGGTATGCATTTTTGCACTAAGGAACTCATACGTTCAATTCTAAAAATGTCAAGCATTCTCTCCTGGAGATATTAAATCCTTGCCGCGTTAGTATACAATCCCGACTATGGAAAACCCTGACCCCAAATCCATTGCATACTTTTAAGAGGCATACAGTTTATATTTAATTAATAAAGTATAATATATTCCAATATTAACCAACTTTTCCAATTATTTGGCACACACAATGTGTTGTATAATCTTTACTTGCTGTTAGGCCAACATTGTGGAGTAACACTAAAATAGGCGCACTTTTCTAAATCGAATTGGGCCTTATGCGGCTTGATAAGTTCTGCCATGCTTTCTGAAAAGGTATCGAGACAGCTTGGTCCTATGACGAGCTTTAAAAGGAAGGTGGAGACCAACGACCTGAAACTTTTGGTATCGAGATCAGCTAAGTCCATCTGTGTCGCAAACCGCGTGCACGTGACCAACTCCTCGGCCTTGGGCAAGACCTCTTTGCTGAGTTCTGCAATGCCCTTTGAAATGATCTCCAAACAGGTGAGTATGTGTTTTGGGCTGAAGCTTTGACATCTCACCAAGCTGGGTTGAAAAATCTATTTAAAAAATATTCAGGTGTTAACTTTGAATTAATTTAAGAGCATATATGCTTTTACCAAAAGCAAACCAAATAACCACACTGTTTTAAAGGTGTCCATGATGACAAAGTTTCTGATGAACTGACTCTAGGCTTCATGGATAGAATTAAGCAGATAACTAAGTGTAAAAAATCCATTTTGTATGCTCCGCTAAGAGAACTTATAAATACTTATATTAACAATACACCAAAGAGATTATAAATGAAAGACCTTTGGTAATTTACAGATTTTATTTAAAGCCGTTTTATTTTATATTTCTTTAATAGTGATACGCCCTGGCATATATCAATTTGTTTTGGATTATACATACACATAGCATAGGGTTTTCTTTGCCTTCTTACTTTTTTTGTGGGGGTTCCTCCTTGATACCAACTGGTAATCCTTGCATTGGTTCTGCTGCTCCTTTCGGTCTAATCTGTCATTTGAAACGTTTGCCAGGCAATCATCTCATTCATATATATATATTTATATAGCCGATGTATATATTAAGATAGATTTTGAAATGTATTCTGTATGTACTATATACGCATACATATATAAGTGGAGTTTATGCTCGTTAACTCGCCTTGCTAATTACTAGCTGCTCTGTGTGTTTTCCGTGTGTGCAATTCAATTCGTTCTTATTTTTTTGTAAATTCAAACCGGGCCAAAAGGGTTATTACATAGATATATATCAGATAATATATAATGCTCGTATAATGATTATTGTAATTACAATTCTCTAATATGTTACAATTCGAAATTAATTCAATAGTTTAACAAATGTTTACATTTTGCTACAATAAACTCAAAACCAAAAACGCCGACTCTATATCCGATATCCTGCCAAACGATCGCTTAACGTTCTGTTTCCGTTACGGATACGGACGAAAGCGATCCCATCAACAACTTGGGGAGCCTCGTGACTTGTGATTCGGGTACAAGCGAAGCTCCATTGTCTCCCCCAAATTTGATCCATTAACCTGACCTAAGCTCGTGCTCCAACCGAAGGCAAAAAACGCAAATGAAATCTCAAAACCCTTCCTTGACTGAGGTAAAGCAAAAGCAAAGATTCAGTTTTAGTTCTTGGGAAATGTACAGGTGGCCTTTGCATACACTAATTTAAGACTCTTATCAAAACTACAATTGGTTGTTCCGTAACGTTGTGTGTTCTTGCTTGAAGCTTTTGCAGGTGGTTCCGAGTGGGAGCATTGTAAGAGAAGCGAAACTGTGGGGGGGAAAGCCTTAAAAGCCGTCAACAACAGTTGACAATGTGGGGGGCGGGGGGCAACAACTGTTCCTATAGCAGCGTTCGTAACTCTGGTGTGTAAAATAGTTTCATTCGCATGTAGTTCTGGTTGTATATATATTTTTGTATATATATATATATATCTAACAATAATCGTTATCTTTATAGAGATTTCGCAATTCTGCTGAGCTATATCCTATATACTGTACGGTCTTCCTTTAACACACACACACATACATATTTGGTATCATTAATCATCATCATGACGCTGCCTGCTTCTATTTTTGTCGGTTAAACAATACAAGATACAAGTATTTGAAAATTTGTGTATAAACAGCAAATATATAGGGGTTTTATACATTAATTCTTTATATATATTTATATATATATCGGTTTTTGCTTTAGTTGCTCCATTAAAATGCATATACGTGTGTGTCTCAAGCATCATTACATAATTGTCGCATATATATTTGAGAAGGGAATCCAATACAATCTAAACTGATCAACATAATATCACGCTGGGAACTCAAACTAAGAACGATCCTCTAACTAAATACCAAATATTTATACAATCGAATCCAACAAAGGCTATTTACAAAATTGTCCAAGAACTTAACCATAAGACGGGTTCTAAAAGCTGGCTATCCGTATCTGATTGGAGCTGCAACTAATCACGAAATACATAATACATAATAATATCCATAAATCCATTAATCCATGGCTGTTGTTGTTGTTGTTGTTGTTGAACTACTTAATAATTACGTACGCTTTGCATTTGGTTTCTCTCCGCCCATAATTATCATGTCTGACTTGATCATTCGATTTCATTATATTCTATATCCTACTCCTCCGATGGAATCCAAGCTATATCCTCATTCAGTTGCCAGCCGCTGCGATCTCCGCCTGACCAGACGTCGGGCGATGCTCAGGCGCTGCAGCCAGCCATAGCCTGCGTCTCAGTAAACCAAAACGGATTCCATCGTGATCGTATCTCATTTGTTCGCACTGTTGGCATTCGCCGCACTGCTGGCCTGGATCTGTGAGGCCGTCTGGCTGGCCGGCTCCAAGGTTCGACGCGCCAAGCGGGATCTAATGAAGATATATAAAGTAATAAAATTGAAAAGCTACAAGTATGGCAAAGGAACCTACTTGATCTGCCCGGCCAGCAGGGGATTAATGGCATACAGCCAGTCATGCACCTCCTTGTCGCCGAGGGTCTGCAGCAAATAGCCACGATGCTTGGTCACCACACTGAAAATAGGAACAGTTTGTTATTTAACTTCTAACTAACTAGCAACCAAAACCCACCTGAATGTGTTGGGTATCTTGACCATGGCTGCCTGGTCCTCGCTGCACTCCACCTGAGCGGTGGCCAGATTAAGGACAGCCCGTTCAACGGGGTCCTTCTCCGATCGGTAGATAAACACATACGGGCGACGAACAATCTACGGGAATTACATTTATATTTTAAATACAAAAAAACTTGGCTCTAACCCAGTGATGACTTACCACCCAGCGCTTCTTCCAGCCGGAACCACCATGCTCCAGGACGTTCAACAGACCCTTGCGGGCCACCACAGGACTGACGCGGATTTCCTCCAGTTCCGGTACATAGAGACGCAGCGGCAGGGCCGGCTGTGTGGCCGGAGCTGGGGCCTCCCAGCCATTTGGTGCATCGGCCCGATCCGGCGAACATAATCTGGTTTGGGATCAAAACAATAGGAATTAGCCAGGGCCTTAAGCGTTGAGTTGGTTTATTTAAGGTTTTGGGTTCTTTGGATAGAACAGAAAATTACCTGCGTCGAATTACAAATTTGTTGTTTCTAATTTTTTGTTGTGTAAAAGAAAACCGAAAAAATGGAAAATATACAAATAAAATATTGGAAGTTTTGTTTTTTGAGTATCTCGAGTTATCAGGAAGGAATATGAGCGATCGATGGTGTATTTTTGTTAGTTTTTTTGCACTGCGATGATCAAATGGAGGGAAGGCAATTACATGGAAGTAGCTACTGGCAACAATATAAGGCGGAGACTGAATCGATTAACTCCAGTTGCTTTTGGTTTTTATAATGGCTCAGGTGCTGTTTTCCCATTGTTTGCTGCTGCCAGCGGCTTTGTTCATGAAAATGGTGATGGTTACTAGCGTTGATGAGTCAATCTTTCTACACCATGAGGTGGACCCGGATCCGGATCGCGAGAAGTATATTTGGAATCCATTTCCTGGCTCTTGTGGCGACAACGCCACTGCAAAGAGATGTGCCGGAGTTTGTCCCGAAACCTGTGCCTTTAAATCCCAGAAATGTGCCACCTTTTGTGGCGTAAATTGTGTGTGCAAGCCTGACTATATCTTTGAGGAAAAACTTCAGATCTGCATCTTGCGTGGGGAGTGTCCCCAAGGAACTAAGCAGCAGGTTGTGGAAACCCATCGTGTGTTTCAGTAGAGGCCAGAGGCTTCAAGCGCTGCTCGTCGAATTAAGCTCATTTAAAAATATATAAATATATATTTTAAACACTAAATTCTTTAGGAAATCTTTCCTTGCGTTTCTATGGACTACGTTGACAATATCCTAAAGAGAGAATACACTTTTCCAGAGGGAGATGTGTAAAGGGTGCTCTTTTGAGGTCAGGATGGGAGCGTGGATGATGGGTTAGTGTGGTGGACTGATGTACCATGTTGTGTGCTGTGGTGTTGTGCCAATTTCGTTTGCTCTAATAAACCAAGAAAGCCGAATATGGATGCAAGCTAACTAAGATGGAAGGTGCTCTCGTGTGGATGCAATTGGCGAGGTGGTTAAGCGACTACTTACTCCATGGAATTGCTGGAGATACAGCTGACGGTCATGTCGGCACATCCCTCATCACTGGGCGACACATCCGACTGGGTCTGGGTGTCGCTGGCCTCGCTCTTGGTGTAGCGTCCTGAAAGCAAAGACTTAGCAACTGACAGAATGGAAATATCCAAGTCACAACTCACCCTGCACCAGCTTCAAGCACTTGAGCATGAGATCCTGCTCCCGCTGGTTGTACTCGCGCTCTGGAATGATTTGCTGCGGATCCTTGACCGGAGTCTGCGGCGACTGTGGAATGACCATGTGTACGGGCGAGGTGGCTGCCCGGGCGGCCAGATTGCACACATCCTTCTCTGTCTTGGTGGTCGGATTGGGGTTGGTGTCCATGCCCAGGCGTTCACGCAACAGAAGGAGATGCCTCATGCGGCCCACCTCCTCCAGCCGGGTGAGCTTCTCCAGCTCCCACTGATGGTCGAAGATCAGGGAGTCGCCCCTTGGCCGCCAGCCGTGCAGATTCTCCTCACCCCGCACATAGGTGGAGCTGGTGTCCAACACTCGTCGCTGACGCCTCTGAACGCCTGTAAAGGTAAAGCAGAGAAACACCAAGTGAATGGGGGCCAGCTCTGGAGATTCGGCAAGCGAGTGCAAGCGGACCGAGTACGAGTACAACTACAATGAGAATTGCTACCTGGACTACCTGCTTCGGATGCTCTGCGCAGTGCCAGCTCGTAGACGCCGGTGAGCCGATTGGCCTCCGGATTGCGATACTGTCCGGAGAACAGATGCTTCAGGGAGCGGGGACCGGTGCGAGCATCGCGGCCGTAGATGACCATGCTCAGGTCCTTGGTGATTATGGCCGGGCGTGCGCAGTTCTCCAACTGATTAAAGAGATTATTTATATAGAAAATCAATACAAAATTTAGAAGCTCCCATCACTCACCTCCAAGTAAGCACTCAGTGTGATGTAGATGGTCTCACCGCCCTGGGAAACGCGATTAAGCAGCGCCGAGTTGTGCAGACTCGAGTCCCAGGCAGCCTCGAAACGGTAGAAGGATCGATCATCGCCGGGCACCTCCAGAACCTCGCCGGGGAACAGACCCAGCGACAGCACGCAGGCATCCTCATCCTGCTCGTCGGATGACTCTGGAGTATTGCGTATACGTCCCACCACCAGCTCATTGATATCCTTCCACTTCACCTCGGCGGTGGGCTCATGAACGATGGTGATGCGAATGCGCCGCTGGATGCCCTGATGCAGCAGGAACAGGCCACGGCAGGGAAGATCATCGCTGTGCTCTACCACCTATAAAGATGGATTAGTATCGCTTTAAAAGGAAGACTCTATTCTGGTACAAACCGATGGCACATATTCCCCGTTGGGCGCCAGCTCACAGATCTCGAACCAAACGAGAACATCGTGCTTGGCCAACACCGTGGACGTGGGTGCACACGGCAGGGGTCCAAACTTGGGACTGCGCACCGGCTGGCTGATGGGTATGCTCGGTGGCAGCATGCGACGTGGCGGTGGCCGGGAAACGAACTCCTGCTTGGCATCCTTGTGCAAGGGGTGCGTCTGGTAGTGCCCAAATATCTTGAACATGATCGGCTGAGTCTTCAAGTACTCAATGAAGGATTTGGTTACGGGTACAGTTATCTGAAAGGAATTTCTAATTTTGTAGCTAAGAATTTTGCAGGAGAAAGATTTATCTTACATTCTGCACATGGTAGAAGCCCAAGGGAGCACCCGAAGCTGAGTTCTTGACGGGCTCAGTGGAGAAGGCCTCCTCGTGACGATGCAAGAAGCTGAAACGATTAATTCTTATCAAAAATACATTCACAAGATAATCTCTAAAAGGTCACTTACTTGAACTGACAGAATATATCAGCGTACTCGGCGCCAATGCCTGTGGCCTGAAGAACGGTGACGCGGAAGGTGAATTCCTTGCCCACCTGCAAATGCTCACCAGGCTCCTCGGCATTCTCATGGCACTCGGAAGCGGAATTGGAGTCAATGCCGCGACCAGAGTCCACATCTTCAAGTTCTGTTAAGCGAACAACATTTTAGTATCGTGTAAATAGGAGAAATCCGTGATCGACTCACCCTCCAGCTTGCTGTCCAGACCACCATTGTCGATATACCGCTGCACATCATCCTTCTCGTTGAGAGCTCGATACTTGGGCTTGGCATCATCCTCGTTGAAGACCAACCGGGCTGACTGCTTAACTCCATTATTAAAGTCAATGGACTCCTCGTCAAGAACAGGCTGCACAGCAATCCTTAGGTAGCCACGAACATCGCCTCGCTCGTTGACAATGGCCACTTTGTGGACCAGGGGCACCGGATAGAGCAGGTTGCTCAGGTAGATGAAGGACCGGCCCACCATGCGGAACCAGGGGAAGCGATCGTAGAAGGGATCACCGCCAGTGAGACTCTCCACATTATAGTCCGGCGAAGTGGGGCTCATTTCCGCCTCGTTGTGGTACATCTCGCGCATCAGCTCCAAGCGTTGCCTAAAAAACACAATCAATTCGAAATTAGTAACGATACACCATAAGGGGACTCCTGATAAATAATATTAAAATTTGCATAGGAAAAGAGGTGCGGCAGAGACAGCGTAACAGCAAGCTTGAAACCCCCAGAAATCAGAAGCCGAATATATATATGGAAAGCCATGCAACTACAACTAAGGATAGTTTTCTACACACACGTCTATATACAAATGAAACCTGCGATCAAAGCACACCTAGAAGGTATCAGATTGGCCAGTGTCAGACGGCCACGTTCGCTCTCGACTGGCGGCTGATGCTGCTGCTGGCCGGGATGCAGATCTTGGCTGGGTGGTCCCATCAACGCTCCGCTCAATGCCTCCTCCATGCCGGACGTATCGAACAGCATGGACGATGGCGGGCTCTCGACATTGTATATCTGTCGCATCAGCTCAAGGCGATAGCTTGGTGGTGTACATAAATGAGTGGGAAACGAGGATTGTGGGATTGGGGTTTCGAGGGTAACGGGTTTCGGGTCGCGGGATTCGAAGTAAGAGAACCGAAAAAGTACAAATCAACATCTGTTCGAATAACCTAACCTAAGCTGTATTCGGGCTTTGGCGAATGATGGCGATGAGTCTCGAGGCGTAAATGGTGGCGGCGTGATCTTCTTCGCTTCGATTATAGCCAAAAGTTACACAAATGAACCAAGAAATTCTAGAGCATTTGATAGAAACTAGAATTCATGATGAACTACAACCACCATGCACGTACCAACGAAAGGATAACGACCAACTCAAATCAAAAGCCAGCTTTTAACTCTCAACCAAGGTGCAGAGAAAAATGAATGTGAGGAAGGAGGAAGTTCAGGAGTTTTCAACTGAGCTTAGGACTTGGAAGAACCTACCGTAGCTTCTCTAAGGACCAGTAGTGGGTGGCTCCATTCTTGGTATCGGTAACCTCGACGGCCACCAAAGTCTTGGAGACGGGTGGAGCTCCAAACTCATCATCCTGGTGCAAAGGAGCCACACTGGAGGCCAGCTCGGGTGGCAACGGAGAGTACAGGGTGTCGGTCAAGAGAGTAAATTGGAATTGCACCTGAAAGAAGAAAGGGATTTAAGCAAACAAATTATTAATTATAAAAAAGAAATCTACCTTCTTCTTGAGCTCCACGGAAATGGCATTGGCTTCCTTGAGGAAGATGGCATTGCCCCAGAGATCGTCACGCAAGGATGTGAACTGATGGTAGCGCCACTTGCGGAAGGCCCAGGCAGCCAGACCAGCTTCCCTAGCTGTCCAGCAGGACTCGTACATTGGATTGGCTGTGGAATTTGCAACATTATATCACAAAGTTGGGAATTCATTTACATTCACTCACTGTAGACATCCTCCTCCTGATGGAAATCCTCTGGCGAGTAGCTGCTGTACATTGACATGGTCATGGATTGCTCCTCCACCTGCTTCTGCAAGGCATCGATGCGAGCTTCGTAGGTCTTGCGCTGCTCCTCGAACTGCTGATCGGCCTGGAGCTTCTCGCGCTTGTACTGCTCTTCCAAGTTGTCCAGCCGCTTCTTCATCTCAGCCTTTAGATCGATGCCCTGCTTCTCAAGCAACTCGCACTGGGCAAAGTTCCAGTCCACCTGCTGGGTGTCCGCCTTCTCCACCTCGTTCTCCGCCTCATTCTCCTCCTCGATCTTCTCGCGCAGCTCGCGGGCCTGTTCCGGGTTGGTGAAGCGGAATACGTGATTCTTGCCCAGAATCACACGGGAGCCGGTCTTGAGAACCTCCGGTTCGACCAGCTTGCGTCCGTTAACATAGATAATGGCATCCTTGTGCGGCAGCAGGGTCACCGTGCTGTTTCTGTTCTCAAAGGTGCAGTGCTCCTTGAGGATATGCGACCCCGAGAGCTGAATATCCTGGGGAAGATTGGCCTCATGGGTGCCCAGCCGGGTCAAACCATCCTTGATGTAATAGAGCAGACACTCGGAGAGATTGGGATCTTCGTTAAGATTAACCAGATGCGGGGTCTTCTTGGGTGAAAATACGCCCACTGTTATGCCATCCTCCTTGACGGCCACGCCCATCTCAGCGAAGACAGCCTCCCGCTGGAGGCGAATTTCCTCGGTGCGCTTGAGCTTCTCCTCCCAAGTCTCATTGAGTTCTGAAAGGATTAAGTTTTATTTATTTTATATTTGTAAATTTGAAAGAATATTCGATATTTACCTGCAATGAGTTTCTCGCTGGCCTGTAGCTGATCCACGGCCATTTCTGTGGTGGATCCATTACGATTGCGAGACTTGCTCGGTGACTTGATCACCGTGGACTTGGTGAGCTCATCCTCTGCAAATATGGGAAAGATATTAGAGGGACGAATCCAAGACATATTTCTGAAGTCACAAGCGCAGTGATAAGCGTGCTAAGGTTATAATAGTTATGGAATACATAGAGATATGTAGGAATATGTAGATATATATACGGAACGAAGCGAATATGCCGATTCAGGGACTATTGCATAACTCTGGCCTGTCCACTTTCTCGCTTTGGCAGCAGTGAGGACTGCGAGGAGTTGTCTTTCTTTTCATTACTTTTTATATATTTTACTTTAGCAACTCAAATAAAACGCCATAAACATTTTCAGCTGAAGCTCCTTGTTGCAGGAGTTCAGTTTTGGAGGCTCTTTTGGTGTATTTGAAGGCAACATAAAGAGGACTTGATTGTGATTATCATATGGGATATATATTCGTCCTGAAGCGGTATTTGGTTTTGAAGCTTTTGACGGTACAGCACATTACAGATGCACACTTACACAGAGAGAATTTCAAGATAATTATGGGCAGTGGTTAACTACAAGATCAGTGCGTTTCAAAACTATACTTAAATGAAACATTTAAGGACATCAACTCGCTCTGAAACGCATTGTACATTTTTGTATATACTTTTTTTGTGGTTATAACAATTTTTGTTGCACGTGAAGCCTTTGAATTTTGGTTAGCGCTGAATTGCTTTTGGCTTTACTTACTATTCGCATCGCGCTTCTCACACACCACCTTGCCATCGGGTCCTAAACGAAATAGGTTTTGGGTTTTGGATTTGTTCTTTTGTTTCTCTAGCATTACTTACTAGTTACTAGCTAGAACTAGGACTAACTTAGGCTTGGGTTTTTTTGGTTTTTTGGTATTTTTATATAGGTGTAGCGAGTAATTTTGGATGTGTGGCTGGGTTTATAATGTACTCTAGCTTACTTGAGGGTAGCCTTACGTAAATATTTGGAGCAACTCACCTTCCTGCACCTCAATACCCTCGGCCTTGAGCAGATCCCGCAACTTTTGGATCTCCTCCTTGAGTTCGCGTATAAGCTTGGCATTGGCATCCTCGTTGACCACAGCCTTGCACACAATTTGCTTGGCACGATCCGCATAGCTAATATGGTTTATTAGTATTTTATATTATGAAAATTAGCATTAAGCTTACCGCAAAGTGCTGAGAGTTTCGTCGTAGTTAATATCTGCTGGCGAGATAGCTGCTATCATGGCTGTCTTGGAATTGCCACCCAGATTTTCACGCAGCAGCCAAGTCAGAGCTGAATCTCGATAGGGAATAAAGTCAGCCTTCTTGGCATTCTTCTTCTTGGAGGCCTGTTGTAGTAAATTATTATATTAGAAACTATTTTAGGTATTTGAAAGACAAATATACTTACAGACTGTCGTTTAACAAGGCAGCAGAAAAAGTAAATTCATTAATTATATCATTTAAATAAAGTTTGTTATGGAAAATACTTACAACTTCCGCCAGAGCTGAGATAACTTTGCCCAAAGTGGTCAGGGACTTGTTGATGTTGGCTCCCTCCTTCAAGCGCGTTCCCTTGGCGCCAGTAGAATCTGCTCGCTCCGATCCGGCCAAATCCACCAGGCTTATCTTGGAGACCTTTTCTGTGGTCAAATCGGTCATGGTATCATGACGACGTTGAGTGAAAAAGATGGTGAAAACGGCATGGGAACGGGAGCTGGTTTCGTTCATGTTGGTGGCGGCCACAGTTCTAAATAACAACCACAGAAAATGTTTAATAAAGTTATATTAAAAACTAAAAGCAAGACAACTCACCGCGCCTTGTTGCCCTCATCAATGAGATCGTGTATGTCCTGGTAATCAGTGACGGCCAATTTGGATAGATCCTCGACATAAGGACCCAGCAAAGGATGCTCCCTCACACGCAGATTACCCTTGTTCTTGGGATTCAGCAGATCCCTAACCCGTTCGCAGTAGATCTCCATGTAGGAGACCTCAACCTGGTAATAAAAGTATAATCAGAGTTAGTTTTTAATTTAAATTACAGGCTATAGTCAGGACTTACGGAATATTTAAGTTCATCGGTTTCTGTTTCTTGTATGCGGCCGAATAGATCCTTGCAAATCATGGGTATGATGCCCTCCTGCTGCTCCTCCTGCCTGCCCATCATGGTGTAAGACTTGCCAGCTCCAGTCTGGCCATAGGCAAAGATGCAGACATTGTAGCCATCGAAGGAGTGCTGCAGCATCTCTTCGCCAATGTCCTTGTAGACCATCGATTGTGTGGAGAAGTCGGCATCGTGGTGCTGATATAACAATCATTTATTATTTATAATTCTTCAATGTGTCAGAGTTATGTAAGCTTACATCGTGTGACCAGTAGGAGTAGTCAAAGTTGAATCGCTTTACCGAATCACTTGTGTTGGGTGGTACCTTCGGGTTGGTAATGGCTGCAAGGGGTTTTTTGTGTTATAAATATGTAATTTCTAGACATCTAGGACTCTTACCCGTTGTGGCCCCGCTCATCTCGATGATGCATTTCGACTCCCTGCTTATTTCGCGCGAGTTGAAGGGGCGCACTCGCACCGCCACCTTAACCGACGACATCTTGGCCTGGCTCTCAGTGGGTGTCCTGGCTTCCGGTTAACTGGAGTGGAAATAGAGAAGGGAAGGGAATACTCTATATAAGCACATTCAAGTCATTCGAGTGGGCTGTAAATTGGCTCGGGACTTCTTTCACTTATGCCTAACACTCTGCCATTTTATAATTGCCACGAACTGAAAATGGTCATGTACTCATACTCGTACTCCATTCGCTCTTTTAGTGGCTTCAAACTATGAGTCATGCCCCGGCAAGTCGCCAGGGAAATTTGTATTGAATTCAGGGGTGGGGTCGGTATTGGTTTCTTGTTCTTTGTGGACATTATTTGAGCTACACAAAGGGTTTCTTAATCTAAATAAGTCTTGGATTATAATTATTTAACAGTCAGGACTCTAATTAAGTTTTTAATCCTCGAAAAGAAGAAAATAATCCTTAAAGACATCACATTAAGTTCATATAACTTAAGTTTCTAAACTCTTTTTTGTTTTTTTCGTTGTCATTTCCGGAATAATTTTCTTCTTTTCGAACTTTGATTTTATGAAAATAGTTTTGTGTAACCCCTCCAACACCCTCTTGACTTTCACACATCCCCTCATACACACACAACCACACACACACACGCTGGGAAGGGAAAAAATTCCACAATCCACAATGCTTCCAATAAAACGCAGACGAGTGTCGGCCAGCACTCGAATGAGTCATCGAGCAAATACAAAAGGCAGAATAAAGAAAGTCACTCACACCCAAAAGAAAGGGAAAAAAGTAAATCAAATTGGAAAGGATTTCTAGATTTTCCAAGTTGAAGATACCATAATAATTACCTCTGAGTAAAGCCAATAAATTACGGGCTTAGAGGACAACTATATCCACCGAATTCATCGTTATCCCGTTGATATATGGTTTTTAACTCACTTTTTGATGGCACTTTCTTGCTTAATATTATTATTATTAGTTCTACAACACTTTTTTTATTTTTAGTTAATTTTTTTGGAAGCCAAACACTATTTATTTCGCTTTTTATTATGTTAAATGTTATTTCCACGCATCCAAGAATGAAATTCTTTTACTAGCAAACAGTAGAGTCCTGAAATGTGGTTAGACCGAGCTTGAGAAACTTCCAATGCCTTTTGATTCGAATGCGCAGCTGTGAGAATTTCTCTTTCTCAGCACTCTCTCTCCTCTCTTCTCTCTTTCTCTCTGTTCTCTCTGGCTCTCTTTGTTTACCTGACCAAAATACTTTGTTTATGTTTTTTTTTTTTTCAATTTGACGAAACTGTCAAAGCAAATATGCAACAGCCTGCAGAAAGTTTGAGGCAAAAGTCTACAAAGAAGGAATTGCGCAGAAGCGCGAGTCTGGAGACATGTGGAGAGAAGGTGCGGAGAGAAGGTGAGAAGAAGTGAAAGCAGAAGCGAAAATGAGGTAGAATATGCAAAATATTTGTGTAATGGTTTAATATTTTGTTTTTTCTTTATGAAATGCAGACTGACGCAGTTGGAGTTAAGGTATTAAATGATACGGAAATAAGTGACATTTCACAAGTTCCTTTTCAATAAGTCCTCTTTGAAATGTCCTGACACCTGGCTCGGCTCTTAAAGTTCTCATTTCGTCACTCAGTCAACCCTCATTTGCACTTGAGACTCGAGCTAAGTACTTGAGGTCCTTCGCTTTTATTGTCCTCTGCGTCATATTGTGGGTTATTTTATGGCTTCCTGCGGGGCAACACGGCGGGCACTTAATGCCATATGCAGGACCTCCAGCCACACGCGCAAACACACACACACACACACACACACACACTGGCACTCGCGCGCAGGCCATATCCTTCGCTTGGGTCGTCTTGACCTTTATT
Organism: Drosophila punjabiensis; assembly: GCA_008042585.1. Lineage (NCBI taxonomy): Eukaryota > Metazoa > Arthropoda > Insecta > Diptera > Drosophilidae > Drosophila > Drosophila punjabiensis. Next base: position 11,762 of record VNJR01011514.1, on the reverse strand, counting down.
AATAAATTTCCATGTTGCCTTTGCCATGGACACCGACGCGAGCCAGGAAATCTCTACACTCGGCACTGTTCACACTGTTCGTGGAGGCCACTGTTTATTGGACATGACTTTTGTGGGAGAAGGGGGGAGAGGGGGAATAGAGAACAAAATCAAAATTATGTAAAAACGAAATGGGCTATGTTTTTTCGAGAATTTTGAAATGTTTGGTCGAGCGAATTGATGAAATTTTGCAAATATATTTTGAAGCATTTACCAATTTTTGTTTCGTTTTTGGTTTCTTTCTATTTTTTATCGGGGTTTCACATTTAAAAACAACTTGACTAAAAATCAAAATATTTTCTGTTTCAGAAACATTTGTGGCTGCTGCTGATAGTCCGCTTGCTGCATTTCTTGGTCCTGCTGCTGCTCTTGCGTGTAATTGAATACTATTATTAAGCTGTCCAGCATGGATCGCTTCGAGGTGGTGGCGAATATAATGGACAGCACCAGGATTGTTGTCAACAATAGGGCGAAAAACAATAAGTAACCAAAAGCGCACATTCGCCTAGCTTCTTCTGGACTTTAATAATAAATATCCCTATAATATATATATATTTGTATATATATGCTTCGTGTGTATATGTTAGGGGGTCTGCCTTTCTGTATAACAGCGAAAATTTTGCACTCCTTTTATATTTTTGGGGACACTATTGGATTTAAAAGCTTTATTGCATTTCCATTTGATCTTTGGAATGGTTTATTTTCTTTACTTGGCTGCCTGTTTTTTTGAGATATTTTTGGTTAACTTTTCTGTGGGTAAAACTCTGGGCTTTTCTGCACAAAATCGATGGCCAGCCAGCGGAGGGCCTCGGAAAATAAAATCGCGCACGACTCGAGACCAGAACGAACTGCACCCGTTAAGGGTAGACGACACAGTGAGCTCTGGCTCTGGGAAAGTTCAGAGGATTCGACGACAACGGCGACCAGCCCTCCGCCACGACGCATGCGTCAAAGTCCAGGAGTCAGCTCTGGAAGGGCGGAGGGCAGGAGGTGTTCCAAGCTGTTCCCAGTTGTGGGCCGTGGGCCGCAAGAGGTGTATATATGGGTATGCGAAAAATTTCATAAATTCCATCTAGACACGAGAGGGGGTCCCGCAATAACAAAACGCTCGCCTGTCATCTCTGCTGGCACAAAGAATTTCATTATTAACGTGCAAGGTGCTCGCTCACTTTCGCAGGAAGCGACTGTCACAGCCCTCCGTCCGTTCCCCTCACTGTTTGATCTTATTATCAGCCTGCCGGCACAGTGGCTACAGCCATAGCTACTCTCCGATGACGTAAAATATACTGTGTAGGGGAAGGAGGAGAACCTTCCTTTTTTTTCGTAGTCTTTTATTGATTTCCCATCGCCTCGAGACGCAGGACAGGCTCTGGCTTTTTATGTTAGTCGGTAGTTCATTTTGTATACTTACTTCTCCGACGTAATTACATTGACATTGAAATCTGACGCTGACAGGACAGTGAAAAGCTGGGGGCGTAAAGATATGGCAGTCTTTAAAGCAAATATTTATAGTCCCCTGAACTTTTGATACTTTAAAAGAAACATAATAAATAAATGAAATTAATCATTGACTTGCAAAAATAACTCATAAAATAAAATAAATCTAGTGAACGTTCCAAAATACGAAAAATGTCAAAGTAAATTTTTGTGGCATTTTGTTATTATTTTAATTATTTTTTTTTATTTAATTTACTTTAACACCTTCACAATGACCGAAAAGGTGGAATCGAATCTTTTGGACGATGAGTTCACATTTTTTTGGGAAAGGGTCAACTGCTTTGTGGCCCGCGAGTTTCCCTACGAGGAGAAGTGCGACTTTGTGCGAAGAGCCGTGGACTGCAACAGGAGCACCAATGTGGTGCCGTACATGTTACTGATGGCCTGCGAACTGCAGTGCAAAAATCCATTTCAGGAGCATTGTGTCCTGGCTCTTTTTGTGACAATATGCTTTCTGATGTTGGCTCTATTGATGCACGTGGTTTACCATTAGTGAGTTATTAATGAAATACTGTTTAACAATAAAAAACAATATATCATAAATAAGAAATATTATATATGCAAAGATGTCACTTAGCTCACGTGGAATATTTTAGTACGATCGAGCTTAGACTGCTATATAGACATTTTCTATCATAATAATCTGGTTACAAAAGGGGACACCTTTAAAGGAAATTCTTTCTATATTGCTCGTAATCTCTTGTGGTTTTAACTAGCTTTCATCTTTTTTTTGATTCGCAGCTACAGTCCCGCTCTGAAGACCGTATCAAAGCTGATCCATATGAACGAACATTTGGCAGGCGTGACCTTATTGTCCTTCGGGACCAGTTCCGCCGATCTGTTCGCTAACCTGGCGAACGTAAGGAGCAAAGTGCCTGTGTTTAGCTCCAGCATCTGTTCGGCCCTGTTTGTGGCCATGGTCTCTGGAGGCATCGTCTGCTACGTAAACCCGTTCAGGATGAATGGTTTTGAAACAACGCGCGACATTTTATTTCTTATTTTCGGAATGTCTCTGGTTAATTTCTATTTGCTGCGCGACAGTGAAGTGTCCGCAATGGAATATGTTGGTGAGAAAAATCGAATTTTTCTTATATTACAATAATTATAAAAAATTAATTATAATAATCTAGGTATGTTTGCGGTGTATCTCCTCTATATAGTCGTGAACATCGTTGACGTGTACTTAATGCGGCGGGAGGTCACAAGTGAGTACTTGAATCTTTCAATGTCACAAGATAAAATAGTAGATCATGTATATTTTCTTAGTTTTGAATTATAAAATCAAAGCATTGGAAGATCTGGAAATTTCCTTTGAAAATGAAGAAAAAATTGAGGCTTTGAAGCGAACACTAGCCCGTTTTCAGGACCATAAGTTGGAGATTTATGAGAAGAAACATTCTCGGCCGACCTTATCTACCGTGCAGTTCACCACCTACCGAATGGCAACGCATACCAGAGTGAGCGTGAATCCGGAGCTAACGCGTAATTTGATGTATAACCAAAACCGGAACAAGAATCAGCGTCTGTTGAGGGCTTTCTTTTTGGCAGTGAGACCCATGAAGTGTCGTGATTGGCAAAGGGCCAATATGATCAACAGGGCCTTGTTATTGGCCAAGGCTCCGTTGGTCTTAATCTGCGCCCTTTACATTCCGCTAGTGGACTACGAGATTAAGAAGCACGGATGGAACAAGCTGCTGAATATCGTGCAGGTTGTGCTCAATCCGGCTATAACCATTATGGTCCTCAACTGTAAGAGCTATTGTATTGCATATTACATTACAAATTGTATAATCCAATTAATCCAACTAATCCCTTCGACAGCTTTATTATTCACACCAATTGACAAGCTCTGGTACGTTGAGATCCAAGGGGATTACAAATATGGAGCCCTTTCTATGGTGATTACCCTGCCGATAGCGGTGTTCATCTTCTTCACTTCACGGACAGACAGGCCGCCTTCTTACCACTGGGTGAGATTTGAAAAGGATAACTCTAATCCTTGCTAACAAAATACCTGCGATTCAAGGTGTTTACAATAATGAACTTGAGCGGCTGCATGATACTAATCTATGTGTGCGCGACGGAAATTGATAGGGTAATGGAGGTCATTACCCGTAACTTGCAGTTGGACAGGAAGTTCATGGACGCCTCTGTGAATTCATGGACAAACAACCTGGGACCCCTGGTCGTGAACACGGCAATGGCCATGCACGGCTACCCAAAGATGGCCTATGCCTCAGCCATAGGTGGACCCATTTTCAGTAAGCATTTAATATAATATAATACTGCGAGATCCGAAAGCTAATGTAGTTATATGTCGCAGGCCTCGTCTTGTCACCCAGCATTGTATTGTTCGTCCGAAGATTGTTACACGAACCCGTTGAAAGCTCAACCGAGTTCGGAGACTATGGACATAATGCCTTTTACTTTCTTTTGTGCGGTCTAGCAAGCACCCTTCTCTGGTCCACGACCCTGGGATTCTTCGCCCGACGCTCGATGGGAATATTCTCAATAATGGTATACGTTTTATATCTTGTATACATCAAACTAGTTCATCTAAGTATCATTCATTCATTTTGTTATGACCGCCGGCTTAAGGCAGCCATTGGTGATCTGTGAGACTAGTTTGGGCCACAAGCAAACGATCGATCTTAACGAAATTTGGAGTGAACTATGCTTTTTAAATTCCTAATTTAACAATAATTTGCAAAATTTATATGTTTCAAAAACTCAAATGACAAATGTATAATAAAAGTATCTTATGTTTACATTATATTATTAATGAATGTAAACGTGGATGCTGGTAATATCTTAATATATGATGTGAATACCAATATATAAATCGATATTTTAATGTTGCGGTATGTGATTATATTTGATAATCGATTTAATATACGGACTGTGTCAAAAAATAGCTTTAATTAGTACAAACTGTAATTGTTGCCAACAAATGTAAAGAAGTATTTCAAAAATATACAAAAGTATCAATATTTTAAAGTAAAATGCGATACTTTTCGCTATATAAATTTTCAATAAAGGTAATTACGATTATTTCAGCAGTATATCGAGCCGAAAAAGAGCCCTAATTAGTGCAAACTGTAATTGTTGCCAACAAATGTAAAGAAGTATTTCAAAAATACAAAAGTATCAATATTTTATTGTAAAATACAATACTTTTCGCTATATAAAATATCGATAAAGTTAACTACGATTATTTCGATCGCATTATTCCGATACTTTGAACGCACTCTCGATATACTCGAAATACAACTCTAAAACGATATTGCGTCCCACTGGTAATCATTTTCCCAAATATTTTAAATGTATCACGGGATTTTAACCGCACAAAAATTTTCATTACTGCGCAGAATTTTCTTTGGGAGTGCGTAATGAACGGAGAGTTGGGGAAAAACATACACTCACAAGCGCCAAAACCAACCCAAATAATATCGAGCGCGTGTGTGTGACTGAGGCAAATAGTAGAAGCGGGAGGAAAATTGGGGAAAAAGGGAATGGGGGAAAAGCGGGCGGGTCGTTGACGTTCATTGTTGGCTGCGCAATTCCTTTTTCTTCCCCCTCAGCTTTAAGGACCTTTCGCCGGTGAATGTGAATGTCAATGACAGTTCAAGAGCCAAAACATTTCAATTTTCCGCTGCATCATGTTTAAAGGAGGGTTCGCTGACTCTTCCTTTTTTTTGTATTTTTCGCCAGGATCAAGCAATTAAAATATAACACTCGAGCAGACAACACTGCGGATGAGTCATCTCGCATTTTTCATTTAAAATTTTGTTTTGCTGCAGGCTGGTCTTGAAATTACATTTAAATTCAATTTTCAAGTCTGCCACATTTAAGAGCTTGAGAGGAAAGGGGAAAAGTAAGAGCTCCTCGAGTGCCAGACACGTGTATAAAACCAGTCCCTACATCTCACCCATTTCTCGTTCTCTAAGGACCCCTCAGGACACTGTGCATGTGTAGAACATAAACGATAAATGCGATTTGGTTTATTTAAGTCATTGCAATGAAAGCGGTGGAAAGTGTGGAAAATAAGCGAGGAGGAGGGAAAGGGGAGAGGAGCGGCAGCAGGCCTGCCCCACGCAAAAAAGCACAAACACAGTCGCACAGGCGAAACGGCGGATGACTCATCCTGGCTGAATGTTCGTGCCAAGCTTTTCTGGCACTGTGTGTGTGTGGTCACAGTCGCGTCCCAACGAAATGGGAAAGCCATCGAGCCAAAGGACAGGGAACAGGAAGAAAGGAATATGGTAGAAAGGAAGGAAGGAAGGAAGAGCGAACCAAACGGTGAATCATCTTTCAAGAGGCAAACATTGCTTCCTTCCACCACAGGTCCTGCGGCCACCCACTACCAAATATATATATAAGTTTTTTTCGGTTTTCTCATAATTTCAAGGTTTGTTTACTCCGTGTTTCTGCTACACAATAAATTAAAACCAAATTATTATGATGGGGAGACTTCTTCTATAAAAAAGATAATATTAATTAAAACATTATCAAATATAAGAAAAACTTTAGAAATCGTATATAGAAAATTTGAGAAATTATAGAAACTGTTTTGTGTTTTATTTAGACTCATAAAAATCTGATAAATCATTAGAAGTAATTGAAAGCTTTATAAAAACTCACAAAAAAGTCAAAAACCAATTCCATGCTAATTTAATATCTTTTCAAATTTATATAATAAAAATCCAATTTAAGTATTATTTTTTACCGTGCATCATTTTTATTTTCTGCGCCACAGAAAAGCCCTAATGTCGGGCGGGGCATGGAATGTTGTAACTTTCGGTGCCTAGTTGTCGCTCCATATACACATGTATAGGGTATAATTTGTTACACACGCGGCTGGCAGGACACGTTGATTAGCAAGTGATTTCCATTTCGAAAGCTCTCTTTTTCTCTCCTTACTTTTCCGGGGTGCTGACCCGACCACACGTGATGTAGTAGACCGCAATGGGCGAGCCACGCCTCGAAAATAGGGGGCACACATTGCATTTTTGAAAGGCAATTCGAGAGGGGAACCCTTAAAAGTGCACCCCACGGGCAACATAAATCATTTTGGTCAACCGCAGGACCGCAGGTCCTTCCTCCTATGCCCATCCCTAAACAAAATTAATAATAAACAAGGGAAAATTGTAAGGACAGGAAGCCATTTCGCGACCAGGTGAATTTTCCCCCAGCTCTGCGTGCGGCTTTCCTTTTTAATGCTGCCCAGCGGAAATTTATGTTTATTGCTTGGCGCCCCCCGCTTTGGCACTCTTTTTACTCTTTTTTTTTTTGCTCATAGTAAGTATTTTCCTTTATTTATTCACGAGTCTCTGGAAGCCACTTTATGGTGCGGTGCTTAAGCCGCGACTTTGAAAAGCGTTCTTTGTCGGATCAGTTATTGTTTATAAAGGAACAGCTCGGATTGGGCCCTAAGCTGGTCCAAATATAAACATATTTTCCCGAGGGGAAAGTGGTCTTGTCTAGGATTTGCTCTATTATTAGAAAAGCAAACCATAATCATTGCAAGCTGCCGAGAATCTCCTTTCAAGTCCTGTGCACACTTAATCTTTCAATCAAGCTGGTCACTATAATCATACCGCACAAGTCCTGTTCCCATGACGCATCCTTTTTATACACTGACAAAATAAATATAAATATGGTTAGCTTTGTAGATATTTGGAATCTAAAAAAAACTATCCGTTAAATGCGTACAATTAATTCGCAAATTCAAATCACAAATCTTAGGGAATTTTGAGACTAAATATTTAAAGATCTCTATAAATCTCAAAAGGTAAATGTGAGATAAGACAAGAATTTTACTATTTCTATCTATAAGATATGAAAAATCGTATATTTTGGCATCTTATTTCCAAGAATTCAACCAAGAATTAGCATATTGATTTATAATTTCGCCTGGGGACTCACATTTTTAGCACTGCATACAATCCAGCAACGATGCGCAGTAAAGGGAATGCCAAAGGGACGCCACCAGACGCCCACGCGTGGCAGACAGGCGGAGAGACAGACAGACAGACGGACAGACAGGCTACGGATATAGGATTGGGGTGTTTACCAACCCACTCCCGCTTGACACTCGACTGGGGGGATGCAATGACTTTGTGCGTCGCATCGAGGTGAAGGCTGTGTCGCCAGACTCCTCCGCCTCCCCCACCTGCCAAAGGTCAGAGGTTGGCCAGCAAACAATTGATTGGGTTACCAGCAACGCCCCCGAGGCTAAGAGCTTCCCCTGGTAACTCGATTTCCACTCCTGACGTCAATTGACGAGGTGATAAGCAAAGTGCGTGGGTCGCAGAGAACAAACCATAAATTCTTTCCGTTCGCGAAACCCTTTTGGAGTGACAGGTTGCACCATATGCTCGAGAGGGAAATTCGCAAACGGCGATTAAGAGGTTTTATTTTTAGCAAGCAAACAGCTGCTTGACGGAGAGCTGAAGGATCCGCAACAGGATAAAAGTCGGAAGAGTCCCTGTGGGAGATGCGTGCGCAGTTCTTTGGGCCAAGGCACCGTGTAATATCGATTTTTCCCACAATTTCCCGAGTACAGCCAAGTGGAGTTTTTCACATGGGCAAAGAAAACACTTTCAAGTGTAATTAAGTATTTTCAACGATAATTACTGCGATTACTCACTTTGAAAGACCACCGCCTTGATCTGCGGAGTTTAATCCTGCTCGATGTTCTCCAAGTTTTCCTTGCACTCACTTCAATCACAGGGTTAATTCCTATTCTTATTGCACTTTAGTTGTTTGTTTTAAATTGATTTTTGTTACAATTTCGACCGCGCACGGGAAATACTGATGGATTTTCCTTTGTTCCGATTTTTGGCGTTTCAAATGTCCGAATTTCCGACGGTGGCCATTACGCGAACAGGCAACAAACGACTCTGCCAGCGGCTGGCCATTTGTCCCACCATTCGGATACGCGTGCTGGAAAATTATTCGCAGCTGCGCGCACGCAAGCTTGGAAAAACTTCGGGGGAAATGTCAATTTTCCACCCCCAAGTCTGTGTCAGGCTTTTGTTTTTGTTTGCGCTCAGCTGATTGGCTAGAGATGGGACTTAGGCACGGCTGATAGTGTTGGAAAACGTCAAGGTGGCGATTACTTGTACACTCAAAATAATTCGGGTGAAAATAAAAGTATTTTCGAAGACAAATTAATATTTTCTTGATATTTCACTGCATTTGCATTCCAAAGTTTAGTTGCAAACTGGTACCAATTTATGTTAGCAGCAACTAAGACTACAATTTAGGATCTAAGATCCGCCGATGCTTATAATTAAGACATAGATAAAGTCGCCCGGACTTAGCCGCTGAGTTTCTTGGCCTCCTGGAAGCGGCACGAGATGTCGTCCCAGTTGGCGATGTCCCAGATGGCCTCAACGTACGAGGGGCGCACATTTTTGTACTGCAAGTAGTAGGCGTGCTCCCACACATCAATGCCGAAGAGGGGAATCAGGCCGGTGGAGGCCTCCAGGGGATCCTGGTTGGGCAGGGCGGCCAGCTGCAGTTTGCCGGACTTCTTGTTGTAGCCCAGCCAGCCCCAGCCGGAGCCCTGGACAGCCACGGTCAAGGTGCTGAGCTCCTTCTTGAACTCCTCGAAGCTCTTCCACTGCGACTCGATGGCCTTCTTCAGCTCGTCGCTGGGCGTGCTCTTGTTGGGCGAGAGATTCTGCCAGAAGATGGTGTGGTTGATGTGGCCGCCGCCATTGAACCTCAGAGCGGGAGCCAGCTGGATCAGCTTGGTGGTGTCGCTCTTGCTCTTGGCCTCCTCCAGCTGCTCCTCGGCAGCATTCAAATTGTTGACGTAGGTCTGGTGATGCTTCTGGTGGTGCAGCTCCATGATCTCCCGGCAGATGATGGGCTCCAGGGCGGCGTAGTCGTACGGTAGCTTCGGCAGCGAGTGCTTGCCGCGCACCGCCATGCTGCAAGAGGGGGTCAAGAGACTCGTCTGAGTTACGCACATACATATATCCTCAAGATCAGGGCCGCCATTATAAATACAATGCAGTTGTTATTGCTATTTATGTAATCGGCCGACATCGGATCGATTCTTTTTTTCTTCGGCGTCCAAGTATGCACTTACCTTGCTGTCTGGGAAATTCTACGTGCCACAAACATATCGGCGAAGTATTTAACTGCAAATTAAGTTTAATTGTGGGTCTAAGTTGTTCAATCAAATAACACAAGGCTTACGTTCTCGTTTTTATTTTTTGTTGTTTTTTAACAATTTATTTCTAGCTAGAGATGTGCAAGGAACTGTCGAACAATATCGATTCAGCGGGGCCTAGTTGTAATCGATAGTTCTCAATTTATTTCCGCCAAGTTCAAAGTATTCAAATGTTGTAGAGCCCACATAAAATTTTAAATGTATCTTCTGTAACTCCAATGTTTATTCTTTAATTTTTGTGTGAATTTCAAGAAAAAATACGCACAAAAAGTAACATTTTTTATATATATAATGGTCGCACCATCATATAAACAGTTTTTAGGCTATATTTATCTCCTTTCCAATGATTCCAGGAAACACCACAGTGATTAAGGTCCTTGTGAAAATCACCACCCAAATAAAGACCATTTAAATTACTGAAAGAAATCATAGATCAAAATCTGGATTTTTAAAAAAATTAACATTTGTAAACTGCTTTACCTATATTGACAGTTTTTATACCACCAAGCTCCAAGTCGGGACTTAGCGCATCCATTGTAATCCCTGTCGAAAGTGGAGAAACGCTGGTTGAGATGGTAAGCCAAAGAATTCCCGGCACTTCCTTTGTAGGTTCCCAGTGACTTTAGCGTGTATTGACTGTAGGCGTCTCCCAATCTAAAGAGACTGTAACGAGCGAATCGGGACTCTCCGCTAAAATCCTGCAGGTGAACATACAGCTCATGGGACTGCGAAGACGTTATCTTGTATATTTTATCTAAACCAAGCCAGAAGCTTCCATTCAAGTCACCGAAACCCTGCTCATAGGAGGAAAACTTGCGGTAAAAGTTCACTTCGTCACTGACTCTTCGCTGGATGACTGTCCAGCCCATTCCGGCGATGATTGAATCGCAATAGACATCGAAGACATCGATGCCCACTTTGATCTTGTAGATACCGCTTACACTTGGATTAATCTCCACGCAGGATGAGTAATACTGCTCACAGGACTGTGAATCCTCAATGCCGCTATACTCGGTTAAATCGGTATTATTTCCTGTTTCGGCACGAGTTAAATAAATTGGACTCAGCCATAGCAAGCCTAGTACGAAGCAAACTACATTCATTTTGTTTTCAGACTGATACTGATCACCTTTTGGGGCAGGCAGCGTTTTTATATCAACTTTCTTTGAACTAATCAGTTTTTCATGCGTTGAAGGGTGTGCTATCAAAACTAAGCCTCGTTAATACAGCATTATAAATTAATAAATGCTAATAAAAATGTCAAGTAGTTTATAATTATTGTTCCATTTATTAGATTAAGTTACTAAATGCCAATAAAAATGTCAAGTAGTTTATAATTATTGTTCCTATTACACAGGTCGACAAGAAAAAACCCGGAGAGTAAACGCGACAGATTCTGAAAGATCTTGGTCTGTACATTGCTGATCCGAAAACCAAAAGTTTCCATATCGTACCAATTTTGAGAAAATCGCGGTCAAAGTATGAAAAAGTGCCCTTTTTGGCACTTTTCAAAGCCTAATAACGCGAAAACCTTACGTGCCCCAGAGCTGGTTTTAGGCTTAAATGAAAGCCTCATCTTTTTTCTTCAATTTGGAAAAAGGGTCACCAACGTGGCACCTCAGGTTCGCCAGCTATAATCCTTTTTCTGAACTTACTTTTGACCCAAAATTCTGCTATGTTGGAGCCCTGGTAATTCAAAATTCAAATTGTAACGGCTCGTCTATAAGTTGGAAACTTGGATGTTATATTATAACAGTAACTACGAAGTTTTCAACCTTAAGCCGAGACTCTCAAATTTATTTTTTATATTTATTTAAGGTATTATAATTGAACAAAAAAAATATGTATAATTACTGGCTTAAAGCTGTTTTCAAATTCTTCAGCGAAGATTTGAGAAATTTTCTAACCTGATCTGCAAGAAATATTGTCAATGCATAATGCATACAAAAATATACATTTGCTTGCGGCCGAATCATAACTCGCTATTTTTGAATGGTCAGAAAATATATCCGCAATGCGATCGGCGCAGAAGAACAACCAC